>JAXIVJ010005080.1:0-76958 GCA_036785665.1 Chirona hameri | reverse complement strand
AGGATCGTCTTCGCTCGCAAATCTGCCAAGACGTTACCAGCTATAAATCTCATAATTCTGCAACTGACTTGCAGTGAACCAATGCGCACAGTACGCTTTTAACTGAGTAAGTCTGGTTTGTAGGTCAAGTGGCGTATTATCCGAGCCCGAGGACCAATCGCCAGCGGCAAGTCCCACCATGCTCGGGTATAATGGGCCGGGTCACACCGTATACAAGGGTTAGGTCACTGGGGACAGGTCGCACCCTGATACAAGGGTGAGGTCACTGGGGCCAGGTCACACCTTTTACAGGAACCCGCCGACCAACTGAACTCCGGTTCTTGGCACAGGGTACAGTCATCTTACCGCTGTGCCAGCCTGTGCCTCCTATCTAACTGTAAAGCCCAGGCTACACCATGCGTGATTGTCCCGCAAATCACGCGCGTGTTCTCCGTGTTTGCAGAACTTCCTTGACGTCCGGGATCTGCCGATCGCGCAAATCACGCAAGGAAAATGGATAAACCACTGCATTTTTAAAATGGATAAACCACTGCATAAATATCTACCAGCTTCAACACAAGTTTCAACACTCACAATTTGCTCCAACGCTTCTTCATTCATCTTCCGCCATGATACTCAGCACACATTATTCAAGTTTAGGTCTATCATACACTACAATACGCGAAATAAAGCAAAATGATAAAAACCCTGAACACGCAATCACGGAAACACAAGTTCAGAATTTTTCACTTTTCATCGTTCCGTCCGTGACTTGTCTGCGGAATTTCCTTGACGTTTCATCCGGGATCTGCGTGATGTGCCAGTGTAGCTCACCCAATGCACTTACTATCAGCTGAACTTGCTCTGTCACACAAATCCCGACAACACGGACAACACGCGCGTGATTTTCAGGACATCACGCATAGTGTAGCCTGGGCTTTACACGTGTGATGAAGCTGTGTAGTGTAAACTCCAGCACAAGCTCCTCGCCACCGGACCATAGCCGGTCGCTCCACTTTCGCAAGACCTCGACCACCCTGCAAATTTACCAGGCCACAACAGCTCTCCATGCACCCGGGGCACCCCGGGGCACCCCGGGGCACCCCGGGGCCGGCACGGCGCCAGGTGGCGTCCGTCGGGCGGCGGACCTTCACAGTCAGTCCGGGCGGCGTCCGACACATAAAACACGACCATTCGCACCACGTGCCAGCCAGAGGCGCGCCGTTGCCATGGTTACGCCCGTATATGTCGGTCGCCAGACGGCGGGCGGTGCCGGGCAAATCGCCCCGGGCGGTGGCCACTTGCACGGGACCTTGGTCTCAGGGAGGAGATTAACTCCGAATGACTCTGACAAGTTGTGAGCGGGCTCTGCGGCGACAGAAGGCCAGCACGTCCTGGGGGAGTGGCGCCGGGTCGTAACTCCTCCGGGGCAGCGTCGCGGCAGCATAACTCTTCCAGAGCAGGGTCACCCAGTCGGTGAAGTTATAATAAGCCAGGGATCTTGGCTTGCCTTCTATCGAGTCCCGCATTGATATGTTGCTACCATACAAAGGCGGATGCAAGGGGGAGGGGGCAAGGGGCCATGCCCCCCCCCCCCCAAAAAAACCTGTTCAAAGGGGGGGGGGGGCAAACTATGTTTTGCCCCCCCCCCCCCCCAAGACGAGAAGTCTAATGCATGCTATATTTGCGTGGTTAGAACGGTATTGGGCATCCCAAAATTGCAGCAGTCAAAATCCAGCAAGCCACAGTCAACAACTGGAAAATTGTGTGCCGCTTCGCGGCATGACACAAGTTTTGCAATTGCTTATACAAATTTGGAAAATTGAATTCCATTACGTGTCTTGCAGAGGCTCTTATTGGCGGTAATTGCTGGCCCCAGGGCCAGGACCAACTCCCTTCATCAAATATTAGCTTTAAAGCGGGCTACATGTTTAGTTAGTCTGCCGAGTTCCGAAATAGGCGACGCGAACGCAAAGACGCGGACATCGGCACCCGAAAGCTGCTCCAGCGGTGTCCAACTTGCCGGACCGAAGAGCTAATAGTGGGGTACAAGCCAGGACCATTTCCCCAAGCCATCTCCCCCAGGCTCCTCCAGATCCACAGGGACCATTTATGCGCGGAAAAGTCGGTCTGCTTCTTGCTGCTTTCAAACCATTTGCAATGTTACCAGGTGTTTGTTACAGTTCGGTACATAGGTATGTATACAGTTATTATTATAATATGTACTATTGAGCGCAGACTACCACCGGTCATCGTGATTTACTATCCGAGGGTCGAGGCTAATGTATACGAAAAGCTACATTCATTTCAACATTTTTAATCATACCGAGATGTGCAACCACCCCTTTTCCTGGTTGCACATCTCGGTATGATGAAAAATGTTGAAATGAATGAAGCTTTTCGTACCTGAAGCTTGACTCCACTCACGGTCTGGTTCCAATATTAAAATTTCGTTTTCCACGGCCTAAGATACCAATTTTTACGCCGCTTCGCGGCATCACATCAGTGACCATCATCATAACGAAGCCATCGCCATTGTCTTCGTTTCGTCGTAACGCTGAATTGAATTAATAGTATTTTTAACTTCTTATCCACTACAAGGCCCACCGCCTATGTTTCTGGGTTTTATCAGGTAAACCGTAAAAATTTCGCGCCGCTTGGCGGCGCTAAATAACAAGTACCTACTATAGCATGAAAAGCCACATTAAAAATGCTGCAAATGCTTAAATACACGCATACAAAATTGGGGTACATTTTGTTCGTCATTTCAGCCGACCACCCCCCTCCCCTACTAAAAATTATCGGCGACGCCTCTGAGTACAGCTGACAATTAACATAGTTTTGCTCAGTGTAAGGCAATGTCGGAACGATAGAACTGCAAGCCTTTTCGATATCCGAAAAGGTCGAAAAGCTAAAAAAATCAAATAAGAAATCATTAGAAATCGTGTGGTTTGCAAAATAAAGTGGCCCAAATCCGAGAAGAAATTCGAAATTGTGGGTAGGTAAGGTCCGCCAAAAACCGGTTGCCCCCCCCCCCCCCACCCCCCACCACCCCCCAACAAAAAAACAAAAAAAAAACGGACGGCTGGATCCGCCCTTGGACCTATGGCCATATATGTTACTACTATTGCCAATTGGATTGTAATGTTATCGCTCAATTTCTAGAAATGCAACGAACCCGAACTGCCCCTAGTTTGGCGATAGCCGATAGCAAAAGCTATCTTCTCCCTCTGCGTCCACAGAGTCCAATGTTTTGTTTCGGAGGCACGACCCCATTGCGCCATGGCCACAGCCCACCGGCAGTGCCCCAGTTCTACCCGTTCTGCACTGTGGGCCGTTCATCTCCGGTTTGACCTTGTTCCAGCCACCTCTCATGGGCGCCGTCGGGTGGCCTGGCTCCAGTAGCGGCCTGCACAGCCCCCGGCAGGGAGCTGCAGCCTCCGCGTCTCCGGCAGGGAGCTGCAGCATCCGCGCCTCCGGCAGGGAGCTGCAGCATCCACACACATGGCAGCCTCCGCCTCTCCGTGCATCGCGCCTCCTCTCCTCCGCGCCCGCCCCCGCTCGAGGCAGCGCAGAGCACTGGTCGGTTGTGGCGAGTCAATACAATCGCGGCGGTGTTAACAGCGCTGCTTTCGACACACACAGAGAAGGCTTTGACACAGCGCAGAACGTTCAGCCCCGCCCTGATCTGGAGCGCTTCACTGGACACTGGACACTGGGACACTGGACGCTGGGACGCTGGACGCTGGGACACTGGGACACTGGGACACTGGGACACTGGGACACCGGACACCGGACACTGGACACTGGACACTGGACACTGGTCACTGGACAGGGATTGCGCTGCAGCAGGGTGGTCGGATAAACCCGCTCCACACGTGGTGAGGCGAACAGCTTGCTCATGAAACTGAGACAAATAATTTACGAATGCTGGTTTATGTAAGACGACATGCAGAAAAACTTCCCATCAAAATTTCGTGACATGAATATGTTGAAACAATTTTTTTGGTGAGGTATTTTTTCTTGCAATTTCGGCGCCACGATTCATCCGCTCGTAAGCCATGCGTTTCATGATTCAGTTTAGTGAAACGCCCCCGATGACGGCCGATGAAAGGGACCGTAGACGCTGGCTGGGTGACGTGCTCAGTATCTATCGGGCTCACCTATCGCACCAGCTGGCATAGCGACCGGTGGCCGGGCCGAGACTGACATAGTGACCGGTGGCCGGGCCGAGACTGACATAGTGACCGGTGGCCGGGCCGAGACTGACATAGTGACCGGTGGCCGGACCGAGACTGACATAGTGACCGGTGGCCGGACCGAGACTGACATAGTGACCGGTGGCCGGGCCGAGACTGACATAGTGACCGGTGGCCGGGCCGGAGACTGACATAGTGGCCGGTGGCCTGACCGAGACTGACATAGTGACCGGTGGCCGGGCCGAGACTGACATAGTGGCCGGTGGCCTGACCGAG
Source organism: Chirona hameri (assembly GCA_036785665.1). Lineage (NCBI taxonomy): Eukaryota > Metazoa > Arthropoda > Thecostraca > Balanomorpha > Balanidae > Chirona > Chirona hameri. The sequence goes on along the minus strand of JAXIVJ010005080.1, from coordinate 72,504 downwards.
ACTGACATAGTGACCGGGTGGCCGGACCGAGACTGACATAGTGACCGGTGGCCGGGCCGAGACTGACATAGTGACCGGTGGCCGCGGCGAGACTGACACAGTGACCGGTGGCCGGGCCGCCGAGACTGACGTAGTGACCGGTGGCCGGGCCGAGACTGACATAGTGACCGGTGGCCGGGCCGAGACTGACACAGTGACCGGTGGCCGGGCCGCCGAGACTGACGTAGTGACCGGTGGCCGGGCGAGACTGACATAGTGACCGGTGGCCGGGCCGAGACTGACGTAGTGACCGGTGGCCGGCCGAGACTGACATAGTGACCGGTGGCCGGCCGAGACTGACGTAGTGACCGGTGGCCGGGCCGCCGAGACTGACGTAGTGACCGGTGGCCGGGCCGAGACTGACATAGTGACCGGTGGCCGGGCCGAGACTGACATAGTGACCGGTGGCCGGGCCGAGACTGACATAGTGACGCGTCTGGCCGGGCCGAGACTGACGTAGTGACCGGTGGCCGGGCCGAGACTGACGTAGTGACCGGTGGCCGGGCCGAGACTGACATAGTGACCGGCGGCCGGGCCGAGACTGACATAGTGACCGGTGGCCGGACCGAGACTGACATAGTGACCGGTGGCCGGGCCGGAGACTGACATAGTGACGGTGGCCGGGCCGAGACTGACACAGTGACCGGTGGCCCGGGCCGAGACTGACGTAGTGACCGGTGGCCGGACCGAGACTGACACAGTGACCGGTGGCCGGGCCGCCGAGACTGACATAGTGACCGGTGGCCGGACCGAGACTGACATAGTGACCTGGGTGGCCGACCGAGACTGACATAGTGACCGGTGGCCGGACCGAGACTGACATAGTGACCGGTGGCCGGACCGAGACTGACATAGTGACCGGTGGCCGGGCCGAGACTAGACGTAGTGACCGGTGGCCGGGCCGCCGAGACTGACGTAGTGACCGGCGGCCGGACCGCCGAGACTGACGTAGTGACCGGTGGCGCGGGCCGGAGACTGACGTAGTGACCGGTGGCCGGACCGAGACTGACGTAGTGACCGGTGGCCGGGCCTGGACTGACATAGTGACCGGTGGCCGGGCCGAGACTGACGTAGTGACCGGTGGCCGGGCCGAGACTGACACACAGTGACCGGTGGCCGGGCCGCCGAGACTGACGTAGTGACCGGTGGCCGGGCCGCCGAGACTGACATAGTGGCCGGTGGCCGGGCCGCCGAGACTGACAATAGTGACCGGTGGCCGGGCCGCCGAGACTGACGTAGTGACCGGTGGCCGGGCCGAGACTGACATAGTGACCGGTGGCCGGGCCGCCGAGACTGACGTAGTGACCGGTGGCCGGGCCGAGACTGACGTAGTGACCGGTGGCCGGGCCGCCGAGACTGACGTAGTGACCGGTGGCCGGGCCGAGACTGACGTAGTGACCGGTGGCCGGGCCGCCGAGACTGACGTAGTGACCGGTGGCCGGGCCGAGACTGACATAGTGACCGGTGGCCGGGCCGAGACTGACATAGTGACCGGTGCCGGACCGAGACTGACATAGTGACCGGTGGCCGGACCGAGACTGACATAGTGACCGGTGGCCGGACCGAGACTGACATAGTGACCGGTGGCCGGGCCGAGACTGACATAGTGACCGGTGGCCGGACCGAGACTGACATAGTGACCGGTGGCCGGACCGAGACTGACATAGTGACCCGGTGGCCGGGCCGCCGAGACTGACGTAGTGACCGGTGGCCGGGCTGAGACTGACATAGTGACCGGTGGCCGGGCCCAGACGGTCTCTGGTTTATGGTCCACGATGGGGACCGGGGTCCAGCCTAGATCATAAACCAGACCTCGCGGACCACATGTTTAGCTACTGAGCTCATTAGCGGCGGGGTGGTGGGAGGGGTGGGGGTGAGGCCTGGTGGGAGCTGCGGAGACGTAGCTGGAAGCTGTTGAGATCTGTGGGGACTGATGGGATCTGTGTGGAACTGGAAGGCTGTTTGTACAGTGTAATTATGTAAACACTGGAACTGGACTACTGAACACTGAAGTGCAGACACTACTGAAGTACTGAACTACTTGTACTCACGACACTACTATTGTGTGCCTAGCTCAGTTTTCTAACGGCTTTGATTTTCCATCAAAAGAAACGTTTTAAATTTGTATTCTTCAATATGATAGGCGAATATCCAGAGGTGCTGTCACCATCAAAGTTGGGGGGACATCAGTGACCTAAAGACGATTATTTCCATGCAGCCCCCATAGGCAGCCCCCCCCCCCCAATAGGCATGGCGTTAAATCCAAGAAAGTTTGCAACGCGTCCCTCCGTCCCCTCGGCATCCCACTTTTGACGAACATGTGAATATTTCACCACGTAAAAACGATAGTTTAGAATGACAAAATATATTAAATTCACGCAATTGTTGTGAAGTTCCTAGTCATAGCCACCATGACACAGACTGCTGAAGGTCTCCTCATCTTCACCTGACGACCGGCATGACCTTCCGCCTCCGTCTGACAGCATTGTGCACCGTGTCTCGGAGTCAGAAGAAGCTAACAGCATTGTGTGCCTTGTCTTGGCCCGAGGAAGCCGGACTGACTCGTGCGGTCGTGCTGCCCCAGTCCGCATTGTCCGGACTTCAACACGGGATAACACACCGGTCCAGTGGAGGAACGGGACAACACACCGGTCCAGTGGCGGAACGGGATAACACACCGGTCCAGTGGCGGAACGGGACAACACACCGGTCCAGTGGCGGAACGGGATAACACACCGGTCCAGTGGCGGAACGGGACAACACACCGGTCCAGTGGTGGAGCGGGACAACACACCGGTCCAGTGGAGGAACGGGACAACACACCGGTCCAGTGGAGGAACGGGACAACACACCGGTCCAGTGGTGGAGCGGGACAACACACCGGTCCAGTGGAGGAACGGGACAACACACCGGTCCAGTGGCGGAACGGGACAACACACCGGTCCAGTGGTGGAACGGGATAACACACCGGTCCAGTGGAGGAACGGGACAACACACCGGTCCAGTGGCGGAACGGGACAACACACCGGTCCAGTGGAGGAACGGGATAACACACCGGTCCAGTGGAGGAACGGGATAACACACCGGTCCAGTGGAGGAACGGGACAACACACCGGTCCAGTGGTGGAGCGGGACAACACACCGGTCCAGTGGTGGAGCGGGACAACACACCGGTCCAGTGGCGGAACGGGACAACACACCGGTCCAGTGGTGGAGCGGGACAACACACCGGTCCAGTGGTGGAGCGGGACAACACACCGGTCCAGTGGCGGAACGGGACAACACACCGGTCCAGTGGCGGAACGGGACAACACACCGGTCCAGTGGCGGAACGGGACAACACACCGGTCCAGTGGAGGAACGGGACAACACACCGGTCCAGTGGCGGAGCCAGAGCAAGAGTCGGGAGGGGCGAAGACGGCTTTTGGGTGGCAACATTTTTTGGTAATTGTGGGGGGGAGGCGTTCACAAACGTATCACAGATCTTCCTCTAACATTAACGACAATATTTTGAAAACAGCCTGTATCACCACCAGTTGCATATCTTATTATGAAGGCTGGCGAAAATGTGTGAATTTGGAATACGTGTGGTTTTGTCACATCTTCGAAAAACCTTAAAGGGAATAATAGGTCACCTTTGGCATGGGGTTTGTGAGATAGCAGATTTGTAGAGCAGATCGAAAAATGGGCTATGGTGTTTCCCTTTATTATTTATTATATTTATTATTATTTTCCCTTTAGTATTCCCTTTAAAGGGAGTGTGCCTACTGTTTTGATCTGTCAAAATTATTTTTCCTACGATAAGTAGCTATTGTTGTGATGGCTGGATACAACGCAATTTACATCTGGAGCCCCTTTAGTTGAATTTTCACTTAAATTGTTTTTACTTATTTTTCGTTTCGATATCGAAAAAACGATCCCCACTACGGTGAAGGTAATCAGAGGTAACAAATTGCTACGTGAACGACGCACCTAAGACAAAATACAGGCCGATCGTTTCGCCCAGGCCACGGTAGATAAAATACGTTCCGCCTATTGAATACGTGCGCTTGCGTGGGTTTGGGTTTGGGTTATACATATCGCCTTGGGTTTGGGGATATATCACCTTGGGTTTGGGGTTGGTGCTGGTGGTTGCAGTTTATCTGGGATCGTATAGCTCCTGTTGTATCAAAAGTAATGATTTGGTAAATACTAAAGTGAGATATTGACCTCTTTGACTACAGAAAGCTGTGTAAGTTTATTGAAAACTGTAAAAAGGCCGATTTAGATACATTTTAATTCAGTATCCTAACATTGGGAAATTTTGGTGGAAAATGACACCCTATGGATACTATTTTTGCACTCTTTTTCCTGAGTTTTACTGTGAATTTCCCACTCCTTATTTTAAAATGTATTGGATAATTGGAAACCTGATACTGATTTATGGATGTAATGATAGGGACAGCCTGTGGACGAAAAGACAGGTAAAAATTGGCATAGGTAATAACTAATTTTGGTGAGCAAGTAATTTGGCTATAAAGCCTGGTACATATGCTTTTTGGTTTAATTTTCCACTCTTTATACTTATTTTAGTCAGAGTTTTCCACTCCGCACACCAGCTCCAAAGCAATTCTAGGAGCCTGTAATTCAATTTAATTCCATGTTTCTTATTGTTGTGGTAGGTACTAGGTAGGTACCTACCACCTATGCGCAGTTAATACTTATTTCAATTTAGAATAAGTAAGACATCAATACATGCTACACCCTACCTTTATGTTAAAAATATAAATTGTATGAACACAATTTAATTATACTTTTATGAGAATGGGAATTAGCTACCGGATATTTACTGCAAGCTGGTACCTATAACACTGTAGGTATGGTAAAAGCCCAATCTTCAGACATGTCTTACCTCAGGCTTGTCATGCTATCAGAGTATAGGGGCTACTGGCGCACAGTGTGTCTGTATTGTTAACATTCTGATGGCATAAAAAGTCCAAGGTTAACATTCTGATGGCATAAAAAGTCCAAGGTTATGATGTGTCCGAGGTTACAGCAGTTCACCCTACCAACAGCTACCAATGGTGTTAGCCTGTGTCCATGGTACCAGCTAAAAAGTGATGAGTGTTTTTAACTTTAAAAGGCAAATAAGTTAAGTGAGGAACATGTGTGATTTATGTTAATGGATTTACACATACCTAAATTGGCAATGTAAATGTAAGTTATTTTCAATATAAATTGTCAATATAAGACAATAATGGCCAATCTGATATTTTTGCTGTAACAATGGTTTAATGACCACACACATGTAGGTATGTTTCCATTTTTATTGATTTGACAAATTCAACATATATATTTAATACTTATACTTACTTATACTTATAAACATGGAGAATTTAGAAAGGCCACATGGCCTCACTGATCCAAACGATACACTGAGCTCCTTAGCAAGATTATCTCCCTCAGTCGTGTATATATTTAAATGTTGATATAACTTAAATGTCATATATATTTAAATGTTGAAGCAAATGTGAATCAATTAACATATTTTTTTATTCTTTGAATCTGAAAAAAAACGATTCTAAAAAAATCCATGAATCAAATCGTGATTTAATAATTCAGGTCCCAAAGATTAAATGAATTGTGATTGAATCATTACAAATGTTGAATCAAAGTCTGCTTATATTGACAATACATATTGTCAGTACAAAATGGCATACAATCACACTACTCCACCACTTATTCAATACATGTCGGTACATATTGCACAAGTTTCGGGTGATGGCTGCAATGGCCTTGGCTGCAGTCAGCAGTGTTACTGGTATCATAGAGCTGTGATTGTATAGAAAAAAATATAAGCAGTGAGGAAAGATGAATCTTGGATGACTAACTAAGAAGAAGAGTGCAAGTTTATGGAAAGCTGTAAAGCTGGTAACGCTGATTTAGATGCACTTCAACAGCATGTGTCTATGCCCTATGGTCTTTTTATTGCAATATATTTATTTGCAATTATTTTGCAGATTTATTTGCATTTGCAATAATTTTATTGCACTTACATGAAGTGAATATTAAAAAAAATGGACATCTTCAATATATAATTTAATATAATTGGAATGGGAGGGGGCGATTTTCCCCATTTCTGGTGATATTTTTTCCCTTTTTGTGAAAGTGGGAAAGCAATATTTCAACAATGGTGTACTTTCCTCGTTTAAGACACCAGTAGCAAAGAACAATGTTACTGTGTTTTTTTTTGTGGGAGATTTCTGTCTTCATTCTCCATTGTGGTGGGTTGCTATTTTTTGTCACAGAACAGTGCCAATCTTATATTGTGTTCAGTATTCACTGCCTTCAGGCTTCCTTGTTGTGTTGTCTGCGCGGTTGTTCCGCAACTCGTTGGCGGGAGGGCGTACTGAGAAGCTGTAATGGAACATCGGTGGTAGCGCCGGCGACTCGCCCAGCCGGGAATGTCACGACAGCCGGGCGAGTCTTTGTTTATCGTTCAAAATGATTGTTACGATGAATACATGGTTTTACGCAGCCTTTACCGTTGATTTAAGTTACAAGCTTCATTAAATAATGCTTACAATCAAACATGAGCGGTTTTCTGAATAAATGGTTTCATGAATCGTTTCTTCTCTTTTATCATTTTTAGTACTACCACATGTAGCGTCAACGTCCCGTTCGATTGACTGACTGTCTAGTAGGACATCACATATCAGCGTCACAACTCAGCTACAGCGGTCTTAGAACTAGACCAGAGGCGCAGTCACTAAGTCCTGGTTCAAACACCGAGAAAAACCATGCTTACTTGTTCTGGCTGTATTATTAAACAACAAAGTCAACGGATGAGCCATTCATACATTTTACATTTTAGTAAAAGCAATAGCAACGTAACAATAACAATACCAAACATGACCAATTCCATTCTCCACAGCAAATGATGTCACCATTTCACCTTTCCTCCGCACCTTAGAAATGTACAACAAACGAACAAGTACTCCATGTTAATATCAACTGTGCGATATAAGTCAGAGGTCAGAAGTTGTGCCTAACTACAGCCACATACCAAGGTCAGGTCAGAAGTCAGACAGTAACCGTGTATGCCTGCAGGTCATATAGAGACATACAGACACAGGACAGGTCAGATGTCATGCCAGAGGTCAGACCAGCGGTCAGACAGCAGTCGCGTCTCCTACCAGGTAACAGACAGAGGTCATGTCAGATGTCAAACAGCGTCCCCCTGCAGGTCACGCACAGAGTGAGGTCAGGTCAGATGTCATGTCAGAGGTCGGATCAGATGTCATGTCAGAGGCCGGATCAGATGTCATGTCAGAGGTCGGGTCAGATGCCATGCCAGAGGTCGGACCAGCGGTCAGACAGCAGTCGCGTCTCCTACCAGGTCACGCACAGACAGAGGTCAGACCAGATGTCAAACAGCGTCCCCCTGCAGGTCACGCGCAGAGTGAGGTTAGGTCAGATGGCATGCAGAGGTCGGGTCAGATGTCATGTCAGAGGTCGGGTCAGATGTCATGGCAGAGGTCGGGTCAGATGTCATTGCAGAGGTCGGGTCAGATGTCATGTCAGAGGTCAGGTCAGATGTTATGTCAGAGGTCGGGTCAGAAGTCAGGTCAGAGGTCAACTCGGAGGTCAGGTCAAATATCAGGCCAGAGATCAGGCAGCAGCTGTGTATCCAAGCAGGGCACACACAAGATACAGATGCAAGGGCGCTGCCACAATATTGTGAGACGGGGGAGGGGGGGGGGGGGCAGGCAGGTGTTCCCCCTCTCTACCTCACTTTCATTGAGCTGTTAAAATTCTGCTAATCTGCCCCCACGGGGGGGGGGGGGCGACGCCCCTGCACAGAGTTCAGGCATGTGAGAGGTCAAACAGCAGCCATTTCTCCCATTGGGTCACACAGGCAGAGGTCAGATCAGAGGTCAGACGGCAGCCGTGTCTCCCTGCAAGCCACTCACAGACAGGGGTCATGTCAGAGGTCAAATGGCAAACAGCGTCCCCTGCATGTCACGACACGCACAGTGAGGTCAGGTCAGATGTCATGCCAGGGGTCGGACCAGATGTCAGATAGCAGCCGTGTTTCCTTCCAGGTCATACACAGACAGAGGTCAGGTCAGATCAGATGACAAGTGCATGTCACGCACAGTGAGGTCAGGTCAGCTGTCATGTCAGGTCGGGTCATAGGTCGGGTCAGATGTCATGTCAGAGGTCGGGTCAGATGTCATGTCAGAGGTCGGATCAGATGGCATGTCAGAGGTCGGGTCAGATGTCATGTCGGAGGTCGGGTCAGAGGTCAAGCCGGAGGTCAAGTCAGAGGTCAAGCTAGAGGTCGGGTCAGATCAGGCATCAGTCGTATCTCAAAACAGGGCACACACACATGCAAGGGCGCTGCCACATTTTGAGACGGGGGGGGGCAGCTAGGTGTTTGCCCCCCTCCCCCTACCTCACACTCAATGAGCTGTCAAAATCCTGCTCATCCATCTGGAGGCAGCCCAGCCCCAGCCCCCCCCCCCCCGTCTTCCTGCAGGCCACACACACAGACAGAGATCAGGTCGCTCCTATTCAGCCGCACCGGCCGGTCGCGCGCGCCCAACAACTGCAGCTGTCCTGTGACAGCACGTGTGTGCCGCTCCTTTTCAGCCGAGCTTCACTGCTGCCACTGGTTACCAGAGCTGATGGACCGTCTGCAGGCTCCGGAGCCATGTCAGGAAGGTGTTGGAAAGGCAATGTCACTCAGGTCATGAAATGTGGAAATGGGAATGATATAATGCCATTAGATACTGAATGATGTATTTTACAATTTACTCGATTATTCATTATGTTATAGTGTAATTCAAATCACATGAACAGACATAAACAGTATCAGGAAAAAATAAGTCGTGCTATGCTTGGATACCACTGGAACCCAGTATGTACCAGTAGTGTACTTTGAAATGCTTGAGAAATATGCATTTGTAAGCAGTAATACTGAAGCAAAATTACACAAACATATTTGATTTCACTTTTGCTTGTACTTCTCACCAGGCACGTAGCCAAGGGGAGGGCGGCGGGGCGCCGCGCCCGCCCCCCCCCCCCCCCCCCCCCCCCCCGCCCTGTAGGCCAGGAGGACCCTTTTTGGCGCGCGAGGGCCCTTTTCGGCGCGCGCAGCGCGCCGAAAAGGGCCGACGAGACCGCGCGAAGCGCGGTATCATAGACTCTTTAATACACGAAGCGTGGTCTTTAGAGAGTTTAGAGGACTTCAGAGGCCCTTTAGGGCCACTAGGGCCCTCTCTGAAAGACCAGAGGACCCCTTGGACGTTCAAAAGAGCCCTGTTCATGTCAGAAGGGCCCCTGGCCAGAGCGAAAGGGCCCCTGAGCGGGTCAGAGCCCCTGAGCACGTCGAATGGGCCCCTAGCCAGCACAGAGGGGCCCCTGGGCAGGTTGAGAGGCCCCTGAGCATTTCGACAGGGCGACAAAGCGGCCAGCGCAGTCCTTTTCCAGGTCATAAGGGCCCCTGAACAGGTTGGAGGGCCCCTGGACAGACCAGAGGGCCCCTGGGAAGTTAAGAGGGCCCCTGTGCAGGTCAGAGGGGCCCTGACCAGACCGAAAGGGCCCCTAGGTGGGTCAGAAGGGCCCCTGAACATCCGAATGAGCCTCTAGCCAGCACGGAGGGGCCCCAGGGCAGGTGGGAGGACCCTCGGAGCATGTCGCAAGGCGACAAAGCAGCCAGCGCAGTCCCTTGCTAGGTCTGAAGGGCCCCTTAGAAAGTTAAAGGGCCCCTGGAGAGACCAGAGGGCCCCTGGAGAGACCAGATGGCCCCTGGAAAGTTAAAAGGGCCCCTGCGCAGATCGGAGGGGCCCCTGACCAGACCGAAAGGACCCCTGGACGGGTAAGAAGGGCCACTGAACATGCCGAAGTGGCCCCTGGCCAGCACGGAGGGCTCCAGGGCAGGTCGAAGGGCCTCTTGAGCATGTCGGCAGGGCGACAAAGCAGTCAGCGCAGGCCGATCAGAAGAGTCGCTGGGCCGATCGGAGGGGCTCCTGGACAAGTCAGAGGGGCCCCTGGCTAGACCGAAAGGGTACCTGGGCCGGTCGAAAGGCCCCTTGAACATGCCGGATGAGTTCCTAGCCAGACTGGAGGGGCCCTGGGCAGGTCGGAGGGACCCCTGAGCAGGGGCGTCGGATTGCGGTGGCAGGGCACCCAAAATTCCCCCCAGTCGAAAATCCTGGGGGCAAAGGGTAGTTTTGCCCCCCCCCCCCCCCCCACAGATTTTAGTCTGCTCAATCTGGGGGCAACATGACCCTTCCCCTCCCCAGGATTTTCATTTGAGGGGGTTTTTGGGTACCCTGCGCCCCGCAATCCGCCGCCCCTGCCCCTGAGTATGTCGGCAGGGCGACAAAGCAGCCAGTGCAGTCCCTGGCCAGGTCGGAAGGACCTCTGAACAGGCCGAATGGACCCCTTGACACACAAGGGGGGCTTCTTGGAAGGTCAGAGGAGTCTCTGGTGAGACCGGAAGGGTCAAAGCACGTAGAGATCCCAGATGAAGATTAAAACAAGGAGGACTTACTCCACAATACAAATATTAAAAGCGGTGCTTTCGGGTATATTGTAACACCCTTCGTCAGGGTGCTACAATATACCCGAAAGATCCGATTTTATTTTTTCCTGTTGAGTAAGCCCTCTTTGTATTATATATATATCACCCACTCCACATCATGTCTTTTCGTTTCGCGGATCCCAGATGAGTCCCTGAACAGGTCGGAAGGGCGTAGAAAAGGTCAGAGGGGCCCCTAGACGATCTGAAGGGACCTTGGGCCTTTCAACAGTAAGAATACTTACAGTTGTACAGGGAATAAAACTCAAAATTTTCGCACCGCTCCGCGGCGCAATTTAACTACAAATTCAATTATATGCGGGTTAGGAAAAAATCGGTCAGTTTCTCGGCGCATTTATGTGTTATGTTGCTACTTTCCTATATTATTGGGTGAAATTCGGGGATTTCACCCACTTTAGCACTTTTCCCCCGCACTTTTTAACGCACCATATAGCAATTTTAGAGGTCCGCACCATACGCAATGCGACGCATTGATGAGAAACCAACCCAGGGCATAATACTCAAAATTTTCGCGCCGCTCCGCGGCGCAATTTTTTTTTCTTCAAGAGTTACAGCTCTTGAGTTTACAAAAAATATTCCAAGTTGGTATAGCTGATTTCAAATTCGTGTCGCTGGTTCCAAAGTTGATGTGGCAGTTTGCTAGCTCAAGCTCCTAAACGTTGGTATGGCCCATGCCATACCTGCCATACTGCATTTTCCAGCCCTATAACGTGCCTTTTCATGAGTTTTTTTTTTGGGGGGGGGGCCTTTCAACGTTTAGGAAGGGGCCCTTTCAACGCTCGGGAAGGGGCCCTTTCGAGGCGCCGCCCCCGCCCCCCTCCCCCCTCCCCTGGACGAAATCCTGGCTACGTGCCTGCTTCTCACCAACACACTTGCATACAACACTGGCAAACCTCTCATGCTAGTCAGCGGCGGATCCAGGAAAGAAAATAGGGGTGGGGGGCGGTGGCACATCAGACGTCAAAGGGCCCATGAGCTGCAAGGGGCTCCCAAGCATTTTTGCCAGTCTGAAAGGGCCTGCAGTCGGTCCAAGTGTATTTTCAGGTATGAGAAGGCCCTTGTCAAGCCTGAGAGGGCCTATGTCAGTCTTGTAGGGCCCTTGCAAGACTTGAGAGCGCCCTATGCTGGCCTGAGAGGACCACCAGCATGTGCAGACCTGGGAAGGACCCTCTCAAACCAGCTTTGTGCTCCCTTAGCCTGGTAAGGGCCCCTTGGACTGTCGTAAGGTCTCTAAGCTTGGTAAATGCCCTCTCAGGCCCAGCGAGGGTCCTTTCAGACCAGTGTTGGGCCATCAAAGGTCTGGAAAGGGCCTTCTCAGTCATGGCTGTGCCCTGGGCTTGGCAAGGGCCCTCAGGTCCTCAGACACGGATGGACCCAGGCCCAACTGTCCACAGAGGGGGCCCTCCTCAGACTTTTGTGGGGCATGTGTCCCATTGCCCCCTGGATCCGCCCCTGATGCTAATCAATAAAGTGTAAACTAAATTTGGCCCAAATGGTAAGCTGTTACGAATGATTTTCAAAGAAATTGGTGCTCCAAAATGTGTGTATTCCTTCACAAGGCAAAGTTTATCAAAGTTAAGCACCTACTTTAATACACAAACGGTAAGGATCAACACGTACCAGTGATGGGATGGCAGACTTCTTCAACTTAACATGTGAGCCTGACTCATAATCATAGCCGCAAAGTGTCTGAAGCACACACGCATTGCCTCCTTCAATCTGCATGCTGCCATCGAGGCAGCCAACAGCTGGCTGTCTGCCCTGGCACCCTGAAATACAGAACATATATAAATGCACATTTTTTGATGCATTGATTTAATCAATTCACAAAAAAAAAATCATGAATTGAACAGTGATTTAATCATTCAGGTTCCAAAATGAATTGTGATTGAATCGTGCCAAAAAAGTTAAATCAGTAACCAGTCTGGACTGAGCATGAAACCCATAATCATGGAGGAGCGAGTTTTTTTTGTCTTCAAAAGTCAAAAATAATTCAATATATTTATTTAGTGATCTATCAAAAATAACCATTACAAAACAATTATAATATCTAATAGCTCTCTTTTGAAGATGAGCGTTGAGGCAAAAATAATTATAAAACTGAAGCGTTACACTAATGATATAACACAACATGACAATGACATAATTACACTAATGACATAAGGGACAAGTTTCTGTTCAGTTTCAGATTTTAGTTCAGTAATTCACCTCAGTTAATGGTGTTCTTGAGGTCCATAACAAAGAAAGAGAGTATTATTACTACAGACAGAAAAGCGTACCAGTAATACCAAAACTATGTCACCAAAAACTATACATAATAAAACCTGACCTAATCTTTACAGCAATTACGGTCATAGGGACCCATGTTTAGAACGCTCCGCTCGCATTCGCTCGCTGTGCTGTGGAACCCACTGAGTGGGCATCGCCCCCTGGACCCCACCCAGACCATCTTGTAGACAGACAGTATAGAGGATTCTTCATGGCTCCGAGCGGAAGATAATATATTTTCCAAGCGTGCAACTGAAAAAACCGAGCAATGAAGGAGCGAGGTTTTTCAGGAACACACAGAAATATTTTTTATCTTCCACAAGGCAGACATGAAGAATTCCATATTTTTTTAAGTAGAGGTTGATTCAGTCTAGTTCAGTTCAGTACTTGATTTTTAGTCGGAACTCACATGACCTTATCTTGTATCTCAAGAGGGATGCAAAGATAACAAATTATTTCACTTTATCATTGAATGTGTGTTAAACCTTTTTATCTTTGCATCTCAGCAAAGTGCAAAGATAAAAATATTCCAGCACTGCAGACCCAATGGAAAATCAACCTCTACAAGAAAGATAACCCACTGTTCAGTATGTCATAATATTAGTCAGCAGACTACTCTTCTACTATTAAGGACCTCAAGAACACCATAAACTGGGGAGGTGAATTACTGAACTAATACCAGAGTTTCAATCATAGTCTATTTTCAGGTTACAAATCTGATTAGTTGCAGTTGTCTATTTCTCATGTTAATGTTACTAATTAATTGGAAAATAGACTTAAAAATACCTACCAAACATTTTTAAATTATGAATCATTGATTTTTCATATTTATTGTGTTAAGAATTTGAATCAGGTTACTGAATAACCTGAAGACGGCCTATGCCAATGACGAATACTGACTTACCTTGACCTAATATTTAAAATACATTATAATAGCCAAAAGGCTTTGGTGTTCAATAATTATTTTTATTCAAACTACTATCAGTCAAAACCGTATGTCAACACGTACCGGTGGGCGGTGCAGCGATCAAGATGCTTCTTCGTAGTCATATGCACGATTTTTGTTTATACAGCAGCGACATTGTTTATAAGTACATTTCTGGTATCTTATCTATTGCCTTGAGCACTGATTCGGCATTTCCACAAATGACCGTTATCGTTCGTTTGAAGATTTGTCAACGCATCAGCCAGGATTATCAAGTTACTGGAAGGACAATACCAATTACCAAACTAAAACCACGATAACACAACTACCAAAGATACGACCGAGATAGCTCGCACTAAAAGCTGGAGTTTTAGCAGCTTCGGGCCGCCAGGGACCGCTAGTGAGCCAGAGTAAACACCATGGCTCACTAGCGGTCCCTGGCGGCCATTTGCTGCGAAAACGCCAGCTCTTAGTGCAAGCCCGAACATCGCATACAAATTAATAACCAGTCTGGTTCAATGTAAACAAACCGTCGAAAAGCATGATGGCCGCCCAGGTTCTGTTGTTCGGCAGCTGCTATCAGCGCGCACGAGCTGTTTGTTCGAATTGCTATTGGCCGGTGATAACGATATGCTAGCGGTATAATCGATAGTTGCAGTGCTTTTAGTAGTGGGAAGCCATCTGGAGTCTACCCGATAACTTTTTGCTCCCAAGCAAATTCCTGGAGTCTTTGAATATCTCAGCAACTAGGGTGAATCTGGAGAAATGAAGTAATGGTTCAATTCAGAAAATTGTGTTCTATAGACCAGTGTCAATAACTCCAAATAAGTGATGTGAGTAGGCACACTCCCTTTAACGTAGCGAATTAACTCGCTACGTTAAAGGGAATAGTACACCTTGGGAAAAGTACGTGTAATGATGGAAAAGAGTGTCCTGATTACGGTTCTGGTATTCGTTTTTGCGAAAAAAAAGTACCAATTTGTCATAACTGGAAAAATATTGATATTAATACATATGACGTCACAATAATCTTGAGTCACCAAAACGAGTTGTGACGTCATACCGGCAAAACCCTATCCTTGAATCAGAATATGTAAGCAACACTGACAACTTCATTCGCTGGGTCGCGACTCGCGAGTATATTGGTCACGATTGAAAATGTGTGAATGTTTACACTATGGCCTTGTATGAGTAGAGTTGGAGTGGCGTTGCGTGAACACATACCCATAATGTTAATGTGCATAAATAAATGTGATATATCATATACCTACCCACAAATGTGTTTATATGTGTGCATCGGTATGTGGTGGATGTAAATAAATGTTGCAGCTACCGGTACGAGCCACCCATCAAAAGGTGTGCTTTTTCAAGACGAGTGTGGACATTATTTTCAATTGGAAATCCAATGAAAATTGGCAAAGTTATAGCCAATAATACTTCGAGCTAAGCGGCACTTAAACGTAAACAATAAACAAACTTTGTCAAAATTGAATCAATATATTGCATGAACACCGACCAGTCACCAATCAACAAATGCGTCTTATCACTAAGCATCTATTGGTAATTTTCTATTGGAAATCGGTTCACAATTGACAGAGGATTTAAAACTGTAACCACAGGCAGAATGTATCCCAAATGTATCGCAGTTACAGGTGCATGTCAGTGGTGGAACTTTATTAAATCGGTTGGGGGGGGGGGGGGGGGCAACGGCCGAATGCTCAAGAGCTTTGCTCAATCTTTCTCAGACTTGCACAGGGCCCTCTTAGGTCTGACAATGGCCCTCTTAGACAAGCGTAAGGCCCTCTCAGATCAGACGGTGGTCATCTCTGGTCGACCGATGATCCTCTCAAAGAAACGGAGGGTCCTCTCTTAGGGTCTTAGGGCTCTCTTAGGCCGGAAAAGCGCCACCTTGGACGATTAAGGGTCCTTTCAAACTGGTAAACAGACCTTTCAGACAGGCATAGGGCCCTCTCATGCATGCCAAAGGTCATTTCAGAACGACAAGGAACCTAAGGCTCTAAGGCCTGGAAAATACTGTATCAAACCAACTGAGGCCCCTCTCAGACCGCCGGGTTCTTTCCGGCCTAGACAATGGCCCTCTAAGACCAGCATAAGGCCCGCTCAGGCCTGGCAAGAGCCACTCGAGCCAACCGATGGCCCCCTCAGGCCGACTGAGTTCTCATTCAGGCCGACCAAGGGCCCCCTCAAGCCGACCAAGGGACCCTCAAGTCGAGCGAGAGTCCCCTATGGCCGACAGAAGAGCACCACAGGCACACTAGGGACCCCTGCAGGCCGACCGAGGGCCAATCAGGCCGACTAAGGGCCCCTCAGGCCAACCGAAGGCCTCCTCAAGCTGACCGAAGGCCCTTCAGGCCGTAAAAGCACCTCCTGAAACTGACCGAAGGCACCTTATGCCAAAAAAGGGCCTTTTTCAAGTCGACTAAGACGACCGAGTGCCCTTTAAGCCGACCGAGAGCCGCCTGAGGCAGTCAGAGGACCCCCTCAGGCAGACCGATGGCCCATTCAGGCCGCCTACGAGCCCCTCAGGCTGACCAAGGAACCCTCAGACCGAAAACAAACTTCAAGCTGGCTGAGGTCCCTTCAGACCGAACGAGAGCCACTCAGGCCGACCGAGGATTCCTCAGACCAACTGAAGGCCCCCTCAAGCTGACCGAGGGCCCCTCAGGCATACCGAGGGCCCACTCAGGCATACCAAGGGCCATTCAGGCTAAGCGAGAGCCACTCAGGCCAACCGAGGGTCCCTTAGGCCCACTCAGGGCCCCCTCACGCCGACCGAGGTCCCCTCAGGTATACCGAGGGCCACTCAGGCCGACTGAGGCCTCCTCAAGCCTACAAAGGGTCCCTCAGGCCGACAAAGAGCCCCTTAGACAGAACAAAAGCTCCTCAGAACGACCAAGGGCCTCTCAAGCCGCCGAGGTTCCCTCAAGTCGATTGAGGGCCCTTCAGGCCAACCGAGCTCCCACCCAGGGCGACCGAGGACCCCTCCAGGCCAACAGAGCCCCCTCGCAGGCCGAAGCAGAGCTCGTCAGTCCGACTGGACACCCCTCAGGCCAACCAAGGGCCCCTCAAGCCGGCCGAGGTTCCCTCAAGCCGACCGAGGGCAGCAGGCCGATCAGGCCGACTGAGGCCCCCTCGGGCCGGCAGGGGAACCCTCAGGTCAAACAATGGCTCCTTAGGTCGACTGGAACCCCCTCGGGTGGACGAAGGACTCCCTCAAGTCGACGGAGTGCCCCCTCAGATCGACTGAGCTCCCCTCCAGGCCCAACGAGGCTCGCTCATGCTGACCGAGGGTTCGTTTGGTCAACCAAGGACCCCCTCAGGCCGACCTCGGTTAACATCCTGGAAGAACCATGGACCCCTAGCCCCCCTGGCCACGATGACCCCAGACCCGATGCCCTTGCCCCTTTGATGGCACGATCCCCTCGATGCTCCTCCGGATCAATCTAATATTTTAGCATGGATGTTGGATATTTAGGATATTGCAATACCAGGGAGCCAAAAAGGCGAAGGGGGCCGGAGCACCATGGGGGGGGCTCAGCTCAGCATTGGGGGGAGGGAGCTCGGGCCCTCCCAAAGAGATATAAAGTTCCGCCCCTGGTGCATGTGCTTCTATTGCGGATAATATTGCAGCTACCGGTACGAGCCACCCTTCAAAAGGTGTGCCTTTTCAAGACGAGTGTCAGTATTATTTTCAATTGGAAATCCAATGAAAATTGAAAAAATTATGGCAAATAATATTTCTAGCTCATGAACACATGATGCGTTTCGGTGGCGGCCGGTCCAAATAGCGAAAACGTTGTTCTATTATCCAGGCGAAAACGAAGTGCGTTAGGAATGCTAATGACGTATGCGAAACGTCACAAGATTCGTCCCTTTAAAATATGACCAAATATACCCAACGGTTTTTGCGTTGAAACTCGGCAACTAGGTCGTTTTGGGAGGAAAAATTTAATATTTGGAGATTTCTCAGCACTCCCGACAATCTGGCTATCTCTGCTAAAAACTAATGTTAACCCTCGCCCGGAGTAGGGGGGGGGGGGGGGAGATGCCACCCCTCCCTCGGTGTTTCTGGAATAACTCGCGTAGTTTATAACCGATTGCGATGACATTTTCAGTACCCTACTTTTGCAAAAAAAATTGACAAAGAATCTTTAAAAAAAAAATTCTAACCCACATGACCCGTGACCTATGTTGACCTCTGAAAAGGTCAATCGAGGTCACAATCTCAGTGGAAACCACAACTGTCACCTGGAAACACCTTTGCATATGCTCCTGAACAACACACACTCGGAAACTCCACAAGTTACAAGCATCGATCTGCGGGACGCCAGTTGCGCTTGCCATGACCTTGTCATGACCTGTTTCTCAAGGTCATGTCATGCGCAACTGGCGTCCCGCAGATCGATGCTTGTAACTTGTGGAGTTTCCGAGTGTGTGTTGTTCAGGAGCATATGCAAAGGTGTTTCCAGGTGACAGTTGTGGTTTCCACTGAGATTGTGACCTCGATTGACCTTTTCAGAGGTCAACTGAGGTCATTGACCTCCGATGACCTCATATGACCATCTGTAATAGCATAAAAACATTTATTTAGTGGCCTTTACCTACCATCAGAATAGCAACTGCGCCACGAATGTCGACATATATCTAGATTCTATATCCGGGGTATAACCGCAACCGGTGTCTAGTTACCCTGGGTGAGGCGGCAGGCCGGCCGGGCCTCAGTCGGCTCGTAGTGGTTTGCTGTAGTATGGCAAACGTACTGGCGAGTGGATGGAAGAGCCGGAGAATTTCGGTGATATGCCATAATAAAATGCACTGCGATGTGCAGAATGGGAATCACTCACATATCTTTTTACTATGGTCACCAATGGATATTTCAAAGCACATTCTTCCTGAATAATAGGTAAGGCCCGGCCTCAGTTACCTCATGACGGCGAGGCTCGGCCTCAGTTGCCTCTGATATGACGAGCCGCCACTGGGGGGACTCAGACATTGTCATGAAGTTGTGTATGACCATGAAGGAGAAAAGAGAAACATGACCATTTTTCGACGGATATCCATCTATCGTCCAAACTAATGTCATATTTGTTTTTTCAGCTCAAAATATCCCGTATAGTAAAATTTCAAGACAACTTTCAAGGTGACCTATTCCCTTTAAGTCTTGAACCTCCTGATACTATGATGGGTTTTACCAGTGCGCCGTTCACAGGGCCAGCGTACCGTCTCCAGGGGTCTCTTTCCACATCACTCGCTGTCTGTGCAGCCGTCCTGCATGTCACCCGATGATCCGGCTGCAACATTGCACGGCGCGGGGCGGCGCTGACCCGCTGGGTGGTCCGAGGTCGCCCCCCCCCCCCCCCCCCGGCCCGGACCTCTGGGGGGGGGGGGGAGGGGCGCGGCTGGGCGTGACGACCCAGCTTCACAGCAATGAGGTCGGATGGTTCGCACTTGGTGCCGCTAGGTTGTAGGGCTCTGAATATGGGGGAGTAAAATGTATTTATGACCATGGGCGGATCCAGAGGGGGGGGGGGGGCACGGAACCATGCCCCCCAAACCACCTGAAATCGGCGCAAATTTGACACATTTCCTGAGATTATATAACATCTAAGCAACTTTTACTGAGGAAAGTTTGTTTTAAATCAGTTATCGATGCACAAGCAAGCGAAATCCGATGAGTTTTCAGGATTGAGTGAGACTTTTTGGGATTTGCCCCCCTGCCCCCCAACTGGCCCAAACCACCCATTCTGGATCCGCCCTTGTTCATGACATGGGTGGCTCAATATAAATGCTAACTTCACGCGAGTCCTGATGCAATTTTTTTTATAGATAATTTACAAACGATGATTTTTCTAGTGTTGTTGATGCACTAAAACGTAAAATTATAAAAAGGATTGCAAATGCTTTGGGTCCCTGTACAGTGTACTGGTGGCTGCCTGAATGGCATTCAATACACATTTGATACCAAAGTTTGCCACTGTTAACATCGTCCGATTTCAACGACACATGTGATGTGATAAGTTATTGACACTTTACGTTTAGCCCCGCCCCGCTAAATATACCATAATGTATATACTGGTATTTATAACGGCACATATGTGTATACACAGTAGTAACACTAAAACAGATCTACTATCTTCCATTGATATAGTCATTGTTGCATCCCGCTTTTTTGTATTTTGTGTAATTTAGTGCATCCCGCTTTTGCTGATGCACTAAATTACATCAGCGTCTTTTGTGTAATTTAGGCATCCCACTTTTTTGTCTTTTGTGTAATTTAGGCATCCCACTTTGTGTGTAACGCCAATGGAACACCATCACATTTAAGCGTGTAACGTGTGCAGCGGAATGTAACGTCATCACGTTAAAGCGCTGTGTAACGAAATAAAGGGAATGTTCCACCTTTCTGAAAGTTGTCAAATATACGCTGGTTGTAGTCGAAAATATGAAGTAAGTGCTGCTGAAAACGATGGTGATATATTTTTTCTCTCTCGAAAAGTCACTTAACTTTATACAAATTAAGGTTTTAAATTTCAAGACAACTTTTGAAGGTGACCTATACTCCGTTGAACGGAGCGCCGGCCCGGGGCGTCGCCGCAGTACAGATGCAGACGGATGGCGGGTGACGGTGCAGGGCGCGCGCGGTCGGCGGTGGCGGGGCCGCCCGATCCGCTCATGATCCCTGATCCGGTGTCCGTGACTCGGGATCCGCTCCGCACAGCGGGGGACCCAGCGGGGGTCAGTAGGTCACCCGACCAACCCTGCCGGTCAGCCCAGTGCTTCTGCGGTGAGACGCTGCGGGGGGGGGGCGAAACCGCCCCTCATGATCGCTAAAGGAATGGACGTGCGGCGATACAGTTTGGATTAGGTTTGGCTGTGCGATGAACTTATGTTCCGTTCTTCCGGAAACAGAAGAAAGTAACTTTCATCAAAGTAGCTTAAAGGGAATGTTTCACCTTTGTATTGGTTTTGAACTGAGATAACCATTATCTTTGGCCGTTATTGAAATGTTGAAAATACTAAGGTCATTTTCCCCAAACTTAGCCGTTTTTAAGCAATTCAATTGATAGTTTGCAAAATGGGGTCTAGGCTAGTGCCGCTGCTAATTGGCTGACAGACACTTTTCAGCCAATCCCACTTTCTCAGCCAATCAGTGGTGGTCTATAGCTCAATAATGACGTCACCATCCGAAATTTACAAACTGAATTTGTATAAAATTAAGTGACTTTTCGAGATAAAAATATCACCATCGTTTTCAGCAGCACTTGCTTCATATTTTCGACTATAACCAGCGTATATTTGACAACTTTCAGCAAGGTGAAACATTCCCTTTAAAGGGAATGTTTCACCCTTGTATTGGTTTTGAACTGAGATAGCCATTATCTTTGGCCGTTATTTAAATGTCGAAAATACTAAGGTCATTTTCCAAAAAACTTAGCCGTTTTAAGCAATTTAATTTATCATTTACAAAATGGGGTCTAGACTAGTCCCGCCGCTGATTGGCTGACAGCCACTTTGTCAGCCAACCATCGGCGGTCTATAGCTCAATAATGACGTCATCATCCCAAATTTAAAACCTTAATTTGTAGTAAAGTGGCTTTTCAAGAGAAAAAATATCACCATCGTTTTCAGCAACACTTACATCATATTTTCGACTACAACCAGCGTACATTTGACAACTTCAAGAAGGGTGAAACATTCCCTTTAACAAAGATAATAGTGGTTTATAAAATTGCATATTGTACGTATATTCATCATATGTGGAAAAGAAAAGCACGTGACGCACGCAGAGGATGTAGGAAGCTGTATTTAATTCGCGGTGTGACTCGTGTGGTGATGTGAGGTATCTTTTCGGGATGATCATATGTTTCACGCCGCGCGCGACTGTGTCAGGAGTGAGTGAAAAATGAAATTAAGGTGAGGGCAGACCGAATTGACGCAATTTGAACTTCCGAATACGGCAAGTTGTAGTTTATCTTAGCTGGCTTTCTGACATGTATTCTGCTACCGCCAACTTCATTCATGAGAACTGAATTATGGTGGTAGCACGCATGACAAACCTCTCCCAATGATTATCTATAATTCGAATGGTAATCCAAAAAGCAGGGGCGCAGCCAGACCTTCAGAAAGGGGAGGGGCAAACCCCTGGGAGAGGCCCCCCACCCCAAACAAATACCCCTGGATATGAAAAACTCTACGGATTTCGGCCACTTTATTTTGTGAGGCCCCCTTTTTAACATTTTTTTCTCGTCTACTTTTGATGAGCTGGATTGGACCAGGACCCTCAATAGGCATGGTACTGAGCGCATTACTAATTTGTATTGTTACGTACAGGAGAAAAAAACATATCTTAGCTGACAACAGGTGGGGGTCAGCTATTGAGTGTGGGGGCGGCTGAAATGACGAAAAATGTACCCCCATTTTGATACGTGTATTTAAGCCTTTGCAGCATTTTTTATGTGGATTTTCATGTTATAGTAGGTAGGTATGTACTCGTTAGTTAGCGCCCGCGACATTTTTACGGTTTTGCCTGATAAAACCCAGAAATATAGGCGGTGAGCCTTGTAGCTCGGATAATAAGCTAAAAATGTTATTCATTCAATTCAGCGTTACGACGAACCGATGATGATGACTATGGCTTCGTTATGACGATGACTACCGATGTGACGCCGCGAAGCGGCGTGCACATTTTAATTTTACGTCCTGGAAAACGAAATGTTTGGAACCAGACCGTAAGGTGAGATGGCTTGATGAGATGGTCCTGGCCTGTTTCCACTATTAGCTCTTCGGTCCAGCAAATTGTGCACCGCTGGAGCAACTTCCGGGTGCCGATCTCCTCGTCTTTGCGTTCGCGTCGCCTTTTTCGGAACACTGCACACTAGCTAAACATGTAGCCTGCTTGAAACTTAAAAGTGAATATTTTATTAAGGGAATGGGCACTGGGGCCAGCAATTCCCGCCAAGGAGAGCCTCTTCCAAACACTTAATGCAATTCTTTTTCCCATTTTCCAAATTTGTATAAGCAATTGCGAAACTTTTGTCATGCCGCGAAGCGCCGCGAAATTTTCCAGTTTTTGACACTAGATAGCTGGATTTTGGAATAGCCGGATTTTGACTGCACTGCAAAGGCAATTTGTACGATAAATTGTAAATTTTCCCCGCAAAAGGTGGGGGGGGGGTGTCGATCCCCCTCCCCCACCTTCTAAAAAGTGGGGGGAGTTTGCCCAGACCTCCCCCGACTCTCCCGTCGGCGACGCCCCTGGCTGACAAATATTGCAGCACACAATTTTCCTGAGAGGAAAATTGTTAAATTGTTTTGTACTACCAACGCCCCCCCCCCCCCCCCGAATAAAAAAAACCGCATCAGACTTATCAAATTACCATTTTTAAACCCAAGAAAACATTGCACCAGGTGGGTCAGAGTACAGCACATTACCGCTCATTATGACTGCGCCGACCACGGCTAGCAGGCGCTCCAGCTATAGCAGGAGACGACGGCTAGCAACCCCTGGGCAGGCTCGAGGGCCCCGATCACAGACTCAATGGCCCCTTGGCAAGCCGAGAGGCCCCATTCTCAGACTCTAATAGCCCCTGGGCAGGTTCGAAAGTCCCTTGAACAGGATCAATGGACCATTGGGAAAGCTCGAGAGGCCCCTGCACAGACTAATGACCCCTAGGCAGGTTCAAGAGGCCCCTGAACAGACTCAATGGGCCCCTGGGCAAACTCGAGAGGCCCCTGGGCAGGTTCGAGAGGCCCCTGAACAGACTCAATGGGCCCCTGGGCAAGCTCGAGAGGCCTCTGGGCAGGCTCTAATAGCCCCTGGGCAGGTTCGAGAGGCCCCTGAACAGACTCGATGGGCCTCTGGGAAAACTATAATGGGCCCCTGGGCAGGTTCAAGAGGCCCCAAAACAGACTATAATGGGTCCCTGGCCAGGCTCGAGAGGCCCCTGGACAGTTTTGTGGGCCCATCGGTGGGCTCAATGGGCCCCTGGACATGCCCAAGAGGCCCCCTGGGCCGGCTTCGAAAGCCCTTCAGTGTCTCTGAGGGCCCTTGGCATGCACCAGAGTGACCCTTGCCTGGTTTGAGGGCTCCTCTGTGACTTTTTGAAAGCCATTTAGCTAATGCAAATGGTATCTGGGCCAATCTCGGCGGGGCCCCCTGTGACCCGTAAGAGGGGGGGGGGGGGGGCAATTGCCCCTTTACCCCCCCCCCCTGGCTGCGCCCCTGCTAATAAGTCAGATTAAATATAAATATAGAAATCTCGGAATTAATTAGCCGTTATATTTCACCTTAATGTGGGCTGTTAAGCTGTCTGTTTCACTACTAAGTACGCAGGCACTCGAGACCAGTGATGAGCATAAGTTTTAATCGCCCGTTTGGAAGTCATGTGGATTAGAATAACACAATAATTTCATCGTTAATTGTTCTTGAGTACAATCCAAGATTGGCATGATGCTGTATGTGCGACGCCTCAAATCACATCACAGACACGTCAAATCATATCACAGACGTCAAAGTTTGCTGATGTCGTTGATTTCGCACAAAGACGCTGCGATCCGGCCACAATTGGCGGATTACTCTCATGCACTACATAATGTTCCCACACGAGATAACACGTTTCTCAGACACGACAGACGCCTTATATGTGTCATCCCGGGCTGAACCTCATCCGCAGCGTGTCACTGTGTGACACTGACATCGGCCGGTGACACGGCGGCGCGCTGATGAAACGGAACAGATGACAGCGTGACACATACCCCGCTGACACTTCCGATGGAACCCGTTTCGAAGAACCCCTCCCCTGTTAACCGTCCATCACTGCACCATATACTGAATATTCCCCCTATAACTACCACCTGCGCGTGCCAAGTTCGAACGTCGCCGAAATCTGAGCGCTCTCTTTTCCTTCGCTCCCACCAGCTGGAGCCGGCAGCTGAGCGCAGCCCGCCACCTTCCCACGGCTGCGATTTCAGCATGTTGACCGAGCGATCGTCTTGCAGAGGGGGCGCGGGGGAGGAGGGGGGGGGGGGGGGGGTACAGTGGCACTATCGGACGACACCGTGGGTGGTGGGAGCGCAGGGCGGGGCGGGGGCGGGGGCGGGGGCGGGGGCGGCAGTGAATCACACTCTGCTGCGTGAGAACCGCCAGTCGCGTCGGTCGCGGCTGGGAGGATGCTGTGGGAGGGCAGAACGACAACATACACCGGTCGGCGAATGAGATCACCGCTCTGCGACTGATGAGGAGAGCAGGACCGGCTGTTTCGGGCGATAAATGTGCAGCGGTCTGCGGCATGTCGTCACATAACACTGTTTACCGCGCCGCGCCGGGGCGTGGTGCTCCGAATAACACCGGAGTGCTCCGAATAACACCGGAGTGCTCTGTGCAACGGCGGAGTGCCCTGTGCAACGGCGGAGTGCTCCCTTTAGCAGTGGAGTGCTCCGTATAACGGCGGGGTGTTCCGTATAACGGCGGGGTGTTCCGCCGTTATACGTAGGGCTACACATATAATGGTGTCTGCGTAGTGCTCCATTTCAGGGAGAAGTGTTCTGTATAACCACAAAGTGTTCTAGTTGACAGTATACGGGATGCCGAAGAACGTCAAGTTTATGTTACTGCACAATCGATCAAGTATGTGGGCGTTTTCAACTACATAAAATGCACAGACAAGATGACAAGGCAAACAAAAGGCGAATGTTTAAAGGCAATAAATAGGTCAGAAAGTTGTCTTGAAATTTGGCTATACGTGGTATTGCGAGCTGAAAAAAAACGAATATGACATTTGTTTGTTTGGACGATAGATGGATATCCGTCGAAAAATGGGCATGTTTCTCTTTTCTCCTTCATGGCCACACAAACTTCATGACCATGTATGGCGTCATGCATTGGAGGATCCAGGGGGGGCAACCAGCCCCCCCCCCCCCCAACAGTCTGGAAGGGGGGGGAGAAACATGTCTTTTGCCTCCCCTCCAAACGTTAACAATTTATTGTACAAATTGACTTCGCAGCAATCAAAATCCAGCTATCCACAGTAAAAAACTGTTTTTTTTTTTAAACACGGCACTTACCATCAAATCTGGGCTTACTTAAACCTCGCCCTACGAGGGCCTGCCAGGCCCCCTGAGGTTTTTCTTGAATAACGTTTTACACATGCGGCGTATCTTGCTGAAATTGTCAGTAGCTGAGTTTACAATAATTATACGTTTGTTGTACAAATGTCATTGCAATTGATTAAATAGTGTGGGAGATAATGATGTTTCGATGACGCCATGTTGGTGGAAAAACGATAAATGTTTGAAAAATCGTAGAAAAAAGAGTTATGAATAAAATTGAAAATGCAATTCAGCAAAAATAGAAAATGTTATTTACTTCAAAATGGCAATCTCGGATTTCCGCAATTTTGGGTTGTTGGCCCCTAAAAGAAAGAAAAAACGTTTTTTTTTTCATCACCACAAAATACAAATTTTCAAAGATGTTAGAAAAATCGGAATATATGTGAGAAAACTGAGTATGGACAATATCCAAACCAAATTTCAAAGCAATATCTATATTTTTGACTGAGTGATGGCTCCCAAGTGTAAGAAACTCATGACGTCATTTTTTAAATAACTTATTTGGACTTTTTTTTATAAGATACGAACAAATCATTACTTTTTCTGTATTTCTGAGACAAAACTGGTCTAGGAACATGCCTTTTTATTTCAGGGGCGGTGGATTCGGGAGGGGGGGGGGGCAGCCGCCCCCGCTGGCAAAATCAAGCGGGGGCAAAACTATCTTTTTGCCCCCCGCCCATCTTCCATAGCCGAAAATGACATATCCTTTACCATATATGGTAAAAATGATGAGCATTGCAAAAAAAAAATTAAAAAAATATATATATATGGCAGTAAAATATAGCTCTTGAGGCAAAAGTGACGCAAATCAATATTTGGCTACTGAAAACGGGTCTTGTTTTCTGGTAGCTATTACATTGCAATTGTGTTATTTCCGGGCTCTGGCAACCCTGATGGATCGCCACTCTAAATCACGATATATCATCATCACCTTTAACACGCGCAGTGGAGGGGGGGGGGCACTTTTGTGCCCCCCCCCCCCCCACATGTTTGTCGTGAATAGCTCGCAAACGAAGCGGAGCAGGGCGGTGTTTTTTTACGCGACATGTACGCCAACTCAATAGCGAATCGTTTGACATAAAACAAAATCAAAATCGGTCGATACATTTTTGAGTTATACGGATTTTCATTCCAAGATGGCGGCCAGAATCGAGGTCGGCAAAGCGATATCTTCGGAACCAACAGTCGGATCGGGATGATTCAAACGCTATTCGGTAGACAATGTCAATGTTCATCCCCAGAAACAACTTTGTTGGACACATTGCTGGTGACCTATGACGTCACATATTTCAAATTCCAAACATTGTGACATTTGGCTAGATTTGACATTCGTGACCTCGTTTGACCTTGAAGATATTGACCGAAGGTCACGACAATTTTTGCAAATGTAGATCATCATAGCACCTACCTATCCTGCAAGTTTGATCGTTCTAGCTCTCATACTTTCGTAGATCGTAGGGGGGGAGGGCACTAAAGTGCCCCCTCCCCTCCACTGCGTGTTAGTAGCATAGCCCTCTCCACTGCGCGTGTTAAAGGAAATAGTTCACCTTCAACATTAGTTTTACACTGATATGGCAGTTGTGTAGCCCGTGTTGGGAAACCCCTATCTGCAAGTTTTCTTGACTGAAAAAACTCCAGCCGAATATATATATATTTTTTTTGGCGAATGAATGCGGTGCTGGCGAAAGAATGTGGTGCTGGATCTAGCCCGGGCAGAGGCTATACCATCAGCCAATCAGCTTGCAGCTGGTGCTAGCAAGCGAACCGCCGGCCGCCGGTTGGCGCATCTCTAATGCGAGTCTATCCTTACGCGACTACTTTCGAATCTGATTGGCTGAACCATTTTTTGTTAAATCGCGTGACGTCAGGACTCTGACTCAGAAAGTATGCATATAGTTTTGATAAACAAGAATAATTTACGGCCTTCTGTCCTGAATCGGCGCGATATAAGGCCATTTTTGACAATATAAAAATAAATTGTATTAACAAATATAATCAAATCGTGTTTGGGAAAATTTTCCATGGTGAACTATTTCCTTTAATTTTCCTTCAAATCCTTCTACCTATGTGTTTAAGATATATGACTACGTGAACTGAATCAGGAACATGGGCCACCGGGGCCATGCCCCCTCCCCCCCCCCCTCTCCATCTCCCCTCCCCTGAGCGATCCAGTTTACACTAGATAAAATGGGATTCCGTCAAGCTTTAACATTACGTCTATGGGCGTTGCATGGAAAGAATCGAGTTTGAAATGTCTCCGACAGCACCCCCCCCCCCCCCTCTACCCCCCTCAGCAGGGGAACTGAGCAAAATTCTGGCTACGTGTCTGAACTGAATTGATTGAAGAGGCCCCCCATGTCAAAATCAAATCCGCCGCCACTGTTTTATTTACATTTATCAATTTCGAATTTCTAAGTTTTCTGACGGAGTAAAATCGTTGTTCTGGACGTGGTTGATCCGAGGTCATTCACTTGACCTGGAAGGTCATCCGTTGACATGAAACCTAAGAAATCGCATACTGTTAGATTCCTCTAATGACCGGCAACATGCTGGTTCTTACCGCATTGCTCTAAGTTGCTTGGTTTGGAAGTTAACAGGGGCTGTCAGCCCCCCCCCCCCCCCGTAGGGCGAAGGTGAAAAAAGTTCCCGTAGGGCGAGGGATACACAAGCTCAACTGGACGAGAAAATAGCGGCCAGCAAGCTGCCAGTCGGAACTGAAGCTCGAACAAACGTTTGTTTACATGTAGAAAGAACACTTCATATGGTATCGATTTATAATCCAACCTACACTATTTCGGCACAAATGGTTATCAAAAATGACGCGTTGCTTTTGTGGAAATAACTTTTCGGGACGCGTGACAGCGGTGTGTACAAAATTCACGTGTGATTCTCACGAAGGTCCCAATACAGTTGCTGGCATTAGGCCCAATTTGTCAATATTGCTTTATAAGTGCATCAATTTTGTTATCCCTTGGCTCACCTGAATCAAAAAAATTACTCAAATTAAAATCACTGTATCAAAATATTGATGCAGTAACAGCATGGGTGAATCATTTTGTTAAAAAAAAAATTATCATAATAATTGTATGTAATTACATTATAAAATTAGTTTTATTTACTTACAAAATATAAACTTGAAAATTTAAAAAGGACAAACACATTTGATGTAATTTGTCGCCACGTGATGGCGTCTCAATCTTTCCCGAAAAAAACTTACGTACACAGTTTGAGTTGTGACCGAGGTGGATGGAGTAAACAGTCGTGCATCAGATGGTGTGATTATTTTTGGAGACTGGCCATTTTCCATGGGGACTAGGTGTTTTTAGTGAAATGTTGTCAATAATTGTGTCCATTTTTGCTATCCTTAAGTACGGTGCCTATGACAAGCTCCGCCCACTTTGCATAACAAATTTACGCGTCAATAAAATGATTTTTTGGACCTGGTACCAGAAACTGAATGGCAACTGTGCAATCAAAATAAAACAAACTATAGGTAGATACCTAGGTTGAGATAGGTATTTCTAGCTCAAACCTTATCAGAAGTATCCGTCCCCTCTCGAACTTTCTCAATAGCCTGAAAACTATGATAGATATCAACGTGAAACTTTCAGTACCTTATACTGGATCAAGTCTAAGTCTTCTCACCAATTTTCAATGAAATTGATGTAGCATTTTGGGAGATAATGACGTTTTTATGACGTCATGGACTCATGTCATGCCATTTTTGGTGGCAAAACGATATATGTTTGGAAAATCGTAGAAAATAGAGTTTTGAAGCAAATTGCAAATAAAACGTCAAAAGAAAGGAAATGACCCTTTCTTAATAATGGCAATCTCGGATTTCCAAAATTTGGGGTTTTTGAACCCCAACAATGGAAAGAAATGATTTTTTGTTTGTTGTGAATTTGAAAAGTGAATTTCTTAAGCTCAAATATCAAAATAAGGTGACCAGCCCAAATCCGCGGGAAAAATGGGGGGTACCTTTTTGCCACAAAAAGTTGCTCCCCAAAAAAAACGACGGCTGGATCCACCAGTGACGTCATGCATATTGTAGCTTGGATATGGAAACTATTGCACACAATAACGACGGACTTTAGGCATATATACGCATGCTGCTTGTATCGTAAACAACCGTTATGAGGACTCGAAACAAGTTTTGCGGGGCCGGGAGAGGGAGAGAGACCAATGTTTAGAACACCCGTCGATGATTCCAACCCAGTTTTCAGCGGAGCGCCAGAGGTATGTACAGGTAACAGGCACATAATCTGGCCGGCAGCAATGCCGTGGTGCAGTTTCACTCTTCTAACTCGCGAGTAATATTGGTCGCGATTGAAAATGTGTGAATGTTTGCTCTATGGCCTTGTATGAGTGGAGTTGGAGTGGCGTTGCGTGAACACATGCCCATAAATGTGCATGTGCAAAATAAATGTGATATACCTACCCATAAATGTGTTTATATGTGTGTTCATCGGTGTGTATGGGCAGGGGCGTCATGTCCTGAAAATGATTGGTAGGGCCCCAATGCTAACTTGATAGATTTTAAGGTCATTCTTACCATGCAACGCCTAGGCCTAATGTTAAAATGTGACAGTATTGGTAGGGCCCTGGCCATACCAGGCCTATAGAAAACGACACCCATGTGTATGGGTGTGCGTGTGGTGCATGTAAATAAATGTGTGGATGTGCAGTAAATGCAGTGAACTGCAGTGAAAATTGCAGCTGCCGGCACGAGCCACCCATCAAAAGGTGCGCCTTTTCAAGACGCGTGTTGGCACTTTTTCAAATGGAAATCAAATAAAAAATGACCAAATTATGGTAAATAATATTTCTAACTCGGCGTCAACCCAAGTCAATATCAACTAAAAACAAACATTGGCCAAACTCAATCGTTATATTACAGGTACCGTGACCAGCCACCCATCAGAAAATGCGTCTTTTCACGAAGCATCTTTTTGTAATTTTAAATTGGAAATCGGTTCAAAATTGACCCAATTATTTACTTAAAACCTAGTCACATGATGTTTCAGATTTGTCGTGTTTGCCTTGGACCCCAACAGTGGCGATATACAATAGCGCAACCGGCGGCGACCACAATAGCGGCGACCACAATAGCGCAATCTAGACGAATCAGCTTCGTGAAACGGATTTTGAACCAATGGGCCAGACGAGGAACGAGCCTCCCTTACAATTATTGATACGTTTCGGTGGCGGTCAGTTCCAATAGCGAAAACGAAGTGCGGTAGAAATCACAGTGGAGTAGTGCTGACGTACATGCGAAACGTCACGAGAGTTGTCCATTTAAAATAAAACTCAATAAGCCCAACGGGTTTTGCGTTGAAACTCAACAACTAGGTCGTTTTGGAAGAGATAATTTCAGATTTCCAGCTTTCTCAGTACTCCCGACAATCTGGCTTCTCAGTTACAAACTAATGTTAAAAGTGTTATATTCCCTAATAGCATACTCGTACATGGGACATTGAGACTGAGGTCAATCAACCACACCGCCTGGGAAAAAGTCACTAGGACGCCACATGACCCTCCCATTTGACCGGCGCTGGCCGGGGTGGAGGCGGTGGCGGTGCCTGCAGGGTCGGCTGTCGGGCCGCCGCCGCCGGCTCCCACGGTGGAGCACGCGTCTCCCACGCCGGCCGACCCGTCCGCCGCCGCCGCCGCTCCCGGTCTCCCACGGTCTGACCCCGGCGGCGCCGTAGGTGACCTCTGCCGGTCAGGAGTGACCTCTACTGATCAGGGGTGACCTCCACCGGTCTGGGACTTCCGGCCAGCGGCTACCGGCTACCGGTAAACGGTATAAATTAAAAGAATGGGGGAATCGTGCCATATAGATGCGAATATGAGATATATATATATATATATATATATATATATATATATATATATATATATATATATATATATATATATATATATATATATATATATATATATATATATATATATATATATATATATATATATATATATATATATATATATATATATATATATATATATATATATATATATATATATATATATATATATATATATATATATATATATATATATATATATATATATATATATATATATATATATATATATATATATATATATATATATATATATATATATATATATATATATATATATATATATATATATATATATATATATATATATATATATATATATATATATATATATATATATATATATATATATATATATATATATATATATATATATATATATATATATATATATATATATATATATATATATATATATATATATATATATATATATATATATATATATATATATATATATATATATATATATATATATATATATATATATATATATATATATATATATATATATATATATATATATATATATATATATATATATATATATATATATATATATATATATATATATATATATATATATATATATATATATATATATATATATATATATATATATATATATATATATATATATATATATATATATATATATATATATATATATATATATATATATATATATATATATATATATATATATATATATATATATATATATATATATATATATATATATATATATATATAATTGGTTTAAGTCAAATGAATTTTTGCCTCAGTTCAGCAAGGTCATCCGAGGTTATCCGAGGGTCATATGGCGGCCCAAGTGGGTCGCACGGCACATTTTTGAAACGCCGACGAGATAAACACAATGGTGTCCGTTTAACGTATGTATCTGTATTTAATCAAAAGTTGTTGGCCAAAACTTGTTGGTGACCACGGATGACCTCAGATGACTTTGAATGACTCACTGATTAAAATTGTGCCCGGGTCATCAAGAATGACCTAAAATAACATGATTTTGAAAGATTTGGTATGATATAATGTGTATCATTTGAATAAGAAGCATTTGCAATTTTTGCCATTGACTTTTATTGGGAAGTCACGTGTTCTACCTGACGTTAGGTCGCCGATATCAAATCTCTGAGATAAACGAATTGTAGGTACTTATGGCCTAGTTAAATCCTGTAATATATAAACTACTCAGCCTAAAACTCTGGCTGTGGCACGACTGCAAACGTTTTGGAGGTGAAATCACGTGATCTGATCTGTGATGACCCGGGGTCAAAAATTGCACACAATGTGGATGATCGCACACAATGTGAAAAATTGCGCACAGCGCGGAGGCTCCACGACCGTCCCCATCACTTGCGGCGTGGTCCAAGCTCAATTTCGGGACCAGTGTTATATTTACTTTTTACTAATGACTTGACATCGTTTTTATGTGACACCAAGACGGTGTTATATGCTGACGACGTGCAATTTGTCTACTGTGGCCTCCCCAACCAACAGAGAGAGAGCTACAACGAGACATCGAGTCAACGCTGAGCAAAGCCCAGCGATGGCTTGTTGAAAGCACTCTTAAAATTAACCCAATCAAATCTGACCTTGTTCTCATTTCTTCTCGACAAAGGATGTTTGGACACAATTTCGAAGTACGTTTTGGCAATGCAACGCTTCACCCATCTGGTAGTGCAAAACTTCTAAGGTACAGTAAAGTTTGGACAGTAATCTAACTTTCGAAAAGCATGTTTCTATCATGACGCAACGATGCTACGCAACGCTGTTCGGTCTGTCAAAATTTGCACACCGACTGCCAAAAGAAGTAAAAAAGTTTATAATTGAATCATTGTTTTTTTCGCATATATTGTATTGTGCGACGGTCTGGGCAGGCTGCAACGCAACACAACGTAAGCGTATACAAAAATAATAAAGCACAGCGCAATAATTGTTAAATGCTGTCGTCAGACACGTCCTATGGATGTGGATTGAAATGGCCGAAAGTGGACGAACTTGTTGCCGAGCGAGACCTGGTGATGGTACATCGTCTGCTGTATGATAATAATGCACCGATCTGTCTGAGAGATTTGCTGTCGTACCGCGAGAATGTGTCCGCCAGAGAAACCCGAGGTTCTGCAGCGGGGATGCTGCACATGCCTTGAGTCCGTACCGAGCACGCCCGTCGATCGTTCAGATTTCGGTCAACGGCCAAATGGAACGAGGCGCCGGGCGAAGTGCGAGACGCTGGAGCAATGGCGGTGTTTCGTACGTGGATGAGGGCAAGGGCGGATCCAGCCGGCCGTTTTGGGGGGGCCAAACCGTTTTTTTAACGGACCTTATCTACCCCCAATTTCGAATTTCTTCCCGGATTTGGGCCACTTAATTTTGCAACCACACGATTTCGATTTTTTCCCCCATTTTTTTTTTAGGTTTTCGACCTTTTGGGATATCGAAAAAGGAAAGATGTCAGCTTGCAGTTTGTATTGTTCCGACATTGCCTTACACTGATAAAAACTATGTCAATTGTCAGCTGTACCCAGGGGCGTCGTCGATAATTTTTGAGTGGGGGGTCGGCTGAAATGACGAAAAAAAATGTACCCCAATTTGTTATGCGTGCCTTTGCAACATTTCTAATGTGGATTTGCATGTGATAGTAGGTACTTGTTATTTAGCGCCGCAAAGCGGCGCGATTTTTTTTTGCTCGGGTTTGCCTGATAAAACCCAGAAACATAGGCATTTTTAGCTTCTTAGCCTTGTAGAGGATAATAAGCTAAAAATGTTATTCATTCAATTCAGCGTTACGACGAAACGAAGACGATGACGATGGCTTCGTTATGACGATGGCCACTGATGTGACGTAGCGAAGCGGCGTGAACATTTTAATTTTAGGTCGTGGAAAACGCATTTTTAATATTGGAACCAGACCGTGAGTGGAGCCAAGCCTCAGGTAACAACCCCTTTTCCTGGTTGCACATCTCGGTATGATGCAAAATGTTGAAATGAAGGTAGTTTTTCATATACATTAGCCTCGGATAGTAAATCACGATGGCCGGTGGCAGTCTGCGCTCAATAGTACATATGATAATAATAACTGTAGTCTGTATACATACCTATGTACCGAACTGTAACAAACAACTGGTAACGGTGCAAATGGTTTGAAAGTAGCAAGAGGCAGACCGACATTTCCGCGCATAAATGGTCCCTGTGGATCTGGAGGAGCCTGGGGGAGATGGCTTGGGGAGATAGTCCTGGCCTGGTCCCCACTATTAGCTCTTCGGGCCAACAAGTTGGGCACCGCTGGAACAGCTTCCGGTTGCCGAAGTCCGCGTCTTTGCGTTCGCGTCGCCTTTTTCGGAACTCGGCAGACAAGCTAAACATGTAGCCCGCTTTAAAGATAATATTTTATGAAGAGAGTTGGCCCTGGGGCCAGCAATTACCGCCAAGGAGAGCCTCTGCAAGACACTTAATGGAATTAATTTTCCAAATTTGTATATGCAATTGCGAAACTTGTGTCATGCCGCGAAGCGGCGCGAAATTTTTCAGTTTTTGACTGAGGCTAGCTTGATTTTGACTGCTGCAATTTTGGGATGCCCAGTACCGTTCTAAAAAAGCAAATATAGCATGCATTAAATTTTACGTCTTGGGGGGAGGCAAAACATAATTTGGCCCCCCCTTAAACAGGCTTGGGGGGGGGGGGCATGGCCCCGTTCGCCCCCCCCCCCTGGATCCGCCCTTGGTCGTGGGTCTAGTTATTCCTTCGTCGACGACGAAATAATTATTTATGAACGTGTTCATTTTTTTTTTCTCTTAAAATTTCACAGAACACGGAATTTTATTGTTTTTTATATGCGTTGAGGCTCATATTACAGTTATTTATATATATTTTGTATTTTGTTTTTGGGGGGGGGGGGCAAAAGACATGTTGGCCCCCCTTCCAGGCTTTGGGGGGGGCCATGGCCGGATTGGCCCCCCCCCCCCTGGATCCGCCAGTGGATGAGGGAGTGTCTGGCAGCAGATCGCTAACTGCGAGAACCGACTGTTTTTAACGCTTTTGTGTCGACAATTTGTAGGTGGATTTATTTTAATAGTGTAGCTGTGATACAACGTAAACTGACACTTGTCATGAAAAGCCGTGTTTTGCGGATGACATACGAATAAACGATGATTGATACCCAAACACCTGTGGCAAAAACGGCGGCGCGCAGCGCCGACTGCACCGCTGTGCTTTCCTCGAAAACCTTAGTGGGTGGGGTTAATAAGTTTGTTGAGTTTTACAAATCCGTAGCTGCCCCTCCAAGTAACAAGAGGCTAATAATAATAAAGTTCATAATCTGATGAAAATATACCGAAAATCATCATTATTATGTGCGTTACACTTGCATGGTGTAGATGAACGATTGACTGTTGAAATGTCTAACGAACCTTATACATTTTGACCCAGGATACGACCAGAGAAAACAGTGAAAAACATGGGAATGAGCACATTATGGGAAAATATGTTTTTTTAAACATATTTTCCCATAATTCTAATAGTTTAAAACACTTTTAAAAAGTGTTTTAAAATCGATTTAAAAAACGCTCCATTTTCCATTGCTTCAACAAAAACATGCCCTCGGGCGCCCTTTTACATACGTCACAGGCGTCTTGCCAGATCTAGTAGGCACTAAACTTCGACCTCCTGACGGATACTACCGAGTGGTGTATAATTCGTACATTTCCGACGCATTTGATACGATAGTTGCAGACAGTTTTAGTTTGTGCAGTTTTGGGCGAAAGTTTGTGCTGTTACTAACATAGAAGGAGATGCTAATAATTATTTTACCGTACAAAAAACAGTTTACGGATACGAGTTTTACATCGCTTCACTCCAGTCGAAAGCCAATCAGATCCGACCACGTGCCACACTACAGTGCCACAACCAAGGAGAAGCAAACACGGAATCATTGCGAAACGAAAATCATCGACATACGGTACGGCATTTATCAATGAACATTTACGCTAAGCCGGGGTGGAGTTTTCACGGGTTTAACGGGTGTATAACGGGTGCCATAGGTGTTCCACGGGTATAATGGGCGAGTGCCGGCTATAACGGGGTTATCATGTGTTCCACAGGGGCACAACGGGTACTACGGGTGTATGTCGGGCACCGTAGGTTTTTGACGGGTACTTCGGGGGTACACAAACGTATTATAGGTACGACAGGTGTCGCGGGTAGTACGGGTTATCAATCCCTAATTGCCTATCACTGGCTTGCACCACCACTGGACACCAGTAATCGCCCAGCGGAGCGGACGGGTTAGCACTAGTAATCGCTATTGGTTTTCCAGAGAGTTATGGAAATTCCCAGACAATAACAGAATATTTCGCCGCCATTCCTGCATTACTTTTCGTAAGAGGAGTTACGAGTCCCCGGACATGGTGACATGCGTGTGTCAAGTTGTGTTACATTTGGCCAGGTCTGGTGAGCGGTGAGACCGATAATTACCGACAGGTTTCCCAGGACTCCGGAGCATCAGACCTGGCCCTCATTATCCGCGTCCCGGCCCGGTCCGGTCCGGCCGGTCCTCTGGTCCGCCGCGGTCCGCCGTGATGCCATCCTGATAATCCCGCGGCGCTGGGAAATCTCCGGCGTCATCAGCAGACGCCATCAGCCAACGACATCAGTGGATATCAGCGGACGTCATCAGCATCTCTATCAGCGAACATCATCAACATCAGCCGACCGTCTCCCCGGCATCCACGCCGCCTCCCCGGCATCCCGGTGGTCTCCCAAGCATCTCCACCATCCCCCCGGCATTTCCACCATCTCCCCAGCATCTCCGCCGTCTCCCCAGCATCTCTCCACCGTTCCCCAGCATCTCCGTCGTCTCCCAAGCAGCTCCACCATCTCGCCAGCATCTCCACCGTCTCACCAGCATCTGCGTCGTCTTCCCAGCAGCTCCACCATCTCCCCAGCATCTCCATAGTCTCCCCAGCATCCCCACCGTCTCCCCACCGTCTCCCCAGCATCTCCACCGTCTTCCCAACATCTCCATCGTCTCCCCAGCATCCCCACCGTCTCCCCACCGTCTCCCCACCGTCTCCCCAACATCTCCATCGTCTCCCCAGCATCTCCATAGTCTCCCCAGCATCTCCACCATCTCCCCAGCATCTCCATAGTCTCCCCAGCATCTCCGCCGTCTCCCCAGCATGAGTATCTCCTTCAAACGAGTTGATCGGCTTTGCGGGGCCATCAATGGCTCAACAGAGACGGATCCAAGTGCAACTCAAGCGATTTCTGGGGACCCACACTGCTTTGGGTAGCTGATTTCGTCAAATATCGCTAGTATCGCTAATGCGTGCTATTGCGTTTAATTTCACTCATAGAAGTGACGTTACAGCATTTATATTTGGTAGAAGAAGGATCTGAGTAGAAATTGTTTACACAACTTCCATGAAATGAAGATCGTTGAAGTCTCATTGACTAAAAATTTAATCAAATATCATCTGTGGAGTGAAAACGGAATTCCCTGTAATCATATACACTCGTCCCCTCTGAAGATAATGTCTTCCGATAACGTGATAAGTATATGTTGTATGGTCTTATGACGCACGTTGGAGGTATCAGAAGAGCTTACAGCTCATGGTCGCCTGATTCGCTGCTTACTAGCTCTGCAGCTTATAGTAGTCTGCAGCTTATAGTAGACAGCGAAAACCTGCAGACGTATCGTACTAGACCAGTGCGATCTACTAGACTAGACCAGTGCGATCTACTAGACTAGACCATACTAGACCAGTGCGGTCCGACACAGTGCACAGTGGGCAATTTTCTGATTTAGCGCGCATAAATTCACGGAGGTCGCTTACGGCACCCAAAACGTACCCTGGGGTACGGGTACCTACCCTGGGATACCTTGGGGTACCCTGGTGTACTTTTGGGCACCGAAAGCGAGGTTTGCGTTAAAAATGACCCTAAGCAATGATAATTTTGAAAACTCGTGGCATTTTATGTTTTGTTTTTTAGAGCATAAGCCTGAAATTTTCCCTTCCGCATAAATTCACCGGGTACTTACGACACCCAAAACGTACCCTGGGGTCATTTTGAGCGCTGAAAGTGAATTTTGCGTTAAGAATTACATCAACAATTACAATTACAATTACAATGAAAATAAAAAACATTTTGCGTTAACCCATTACTAATGGTAAAAATCATGGTGGCAGGTGCAAAGCAATGCGTTACTTTGGTGCCAAATACGGCACTAACGGCACCATCATGTATGCAACTATTTTTCCAAATTTGCCATGTTTGAAAGGTTGCGCAAGGTTGCAAGAGCAACACATTGTATCCGAAGTAACTGGAGGTGCTTTTTACGGCTGTATAGGTTTCATCTCTCTCTAGTGGTATCTTCATTGTTGATTTTCTACTTCAAAATGCAAACAAATCTAACGAAATTTATGTGTGATATAAGAAGTCGACAAAACCGGACCTTCGTAATCCGAGAAGTTATTAGCCCTGAAATAGATTCAATGAAGTCTCAGCTCGGTGTTATAAAACTTATTTGAGCTGACAGGTTCCGATTGTCCCGTATTTTTCATGTTTTATAACATCACACATTCTCCAGCTCATTGGCTCTGTGCGGCAGACGCCACTTTGACCGAAAGTTTCAGCGTCATAAGGCTTTCAAATCGATAAAACATGGTGATTTTCGAGAGAGAAAAAATACAGACAATTTCCAATTGGTATCGGTAAGACAAAATTGAGATTCCGAAAAAAACATGCTGCCGGACTTTATGCGGGCTAAATCGGAAAATTCACCATTGTGCATTATTGTGAAACATGGACACCGGACGTCAGAAGCAACATAATAATTTCCAACAGGATTCAGGTCATTAATCAGTTGAAGTCCATGTTAACAATGGTCTTTGTTCCCGGCCACGGGGTTCGGTCTTTACGTGAGCTTCTTGGCTTCATTAGGGCCGTACAGGAGCTGACCTTTGTCTTCGGACCTCATCAGCATAACCTGCCCGCCACAGCTATGTGTTTTGCGGTGGCGCGTTTCTGGACAATATAATTGGTGCTGTAATTGTTCGGAACGCCAACTAGGTGTAATTGCTCGCATGTATGTGGGAGAATTCGCGACTCTTGAAAACAAAGTGTAGCTTTCCATTCCAGAATCAGTGTTATCCTGATTCAGAAAATGCTTGTATGGATTTTGAACTAACGTTAACATCTGATTACCATCTTGTGCTCGGCAAAAACTGCTTCAA
The DNA here is from genome assembly GCA_036785665.1 of Chirona hameri. Taxonomy (NCBI): domain Eukaryota; kingdom Metazoa; phylum Arthropoda; class Thecostraca; order Balanomorpha; family Balanidae; genus Chirona; species Chirona hameri. The sequence goes on along the minus strand of JAXIVJ010005080.1, from coordinate 32,432 downwards.
GTTCAGAACTTTACAACGCTATTTTTTCATGCCAATTTCCCACGCCTCTCTAAGAGGGCAAACACTGCACTATCTTTGGCGCGCCTATTGACAGAGCCCCTATCGTGACACCATTGCAGCCTGTAATCACGCGCCACTTGACACTGTATCGCGCCGAATTCGTCACGAGGCAGACTCCCATCGTCAATCGTCCAGCCCCCCCTCCCCCCACCCCTATCTGCACGCAATGTTTTCACGAAAATTAGCTCGTGATTACGGCATAACACGACCCACTGCTGCGTGATGTTTACCCAGGGTGTAAGTCCGGGACAGTCACTGTGAGTCAGTCCGGGACAGTCACTGTGCGTCAGTCCGGGACAGTCACTGTGAGCCAGTCCGGGACAGTCACTGTGAGTCAGTCCGGGACAGTTACTGTGAGTCAGTCACTGTGAGTCAGTCACTGTGAGCCAGTCACTGTGAGTCAGTCACTGTGAGTCAGTCACTGTGAGTCAGTCCGGGACAGTCACTGTGCGTCAGTCCGGGACAGTCACTGTGAGTCAGTCCGGGACAGTCACTGTGAGTCAGTCCGGGACAGTCACTGTGCGTCAGTCCGGGACAGTCACTGTGAGTCAGTCCGGGACAGTCACTGTGAGTCAGTCCGGGACAGTCACTGTGAGTCAGTCCGGGACAGTCACTGTGAGTCAGTCCGGGACAGTCACTGTGCGTCAGTCCGGGACAGTCACTGTGAGTCAGTCCGGGACAGTCACTGTGAGTCAGTCCGGGACAGTCACTGTGCGTCAGTCCGGGACAGTCACTGTGAGCCAGTCCGGGACAGTCACTGTGCGTCAGTCCGGGACAGTCACTGTGAGCCAGTCCGGGACAGTCACTGTGAGTCAGTCCGGGACAGTTACTGTGAGTCAGTCACTGTGAGTCAGTCACTGTGAGCCAGTCACTGTGAGTCAGTCACTGTGAGTCAGTCACTGTGAGTCAGTCCGGGACAGTCACTGTGCGTCAGTCCGGGACAGTCACTGTGCGTCAGTCCGGGACAGTCACTGTGAGTCAGTCCGGGACAGTCACTGTGCGTCAGTCCGGGACAGTCACTGTGAGCCAGTCCGGGACAGTCACTGTGAGTCAGTCCGGGACAGTTACTGTGAGTCAGTCACTGTGAGTCAGTCACTGTGAGCCAGTCACTGTGAGTCAGTCACTGTGAGTCAGTCACTGTGAGTCAGTCCGGGACAGTCACTGTGCGTCAGTCCGGGACAGTCACTGTGAGCCAGTCCGGTACAGTTACTGTGAGTCAGTCACTGTGAGTCAGTCACTGTGAGTCAGTCACTGTGAGTCGGTCACTGTGAGTCAGTCCGGTACAGTCACTGTGAGTCAGTCACTATGAGTCAGTCACTGTGAGTCAGTCCAGGACAGTCACTGTGAGTCAGTCCGGGACAGTCAATGTGAGTCAGTCACTGGGAGTCAGTCACTGTGAGCCAGTCCGGGGCAGTCACTGTGAGTCAGTCCGGGGCAGTCACTGTGAGTCAGTCCGGGCAGTCACTGTGATTCAGTCACTGTGAGTCAGTCCGGGGCAGTCACTGTGAGTCAGTCCGGGACAGTCACTTTGAGTCAGTCCGGGACAGTCACTGGGAGTCAGTCACTGTGAGCCAGTCCGGGGCAGTCACTGTGAGCCAGTCCGGGGCAGTCACTGTGAGGCAGTCCGGGACAGTCACTTTGAGTCAGTCCGGGACAGTCACTGTGAGTCAGTCCGGGTCAGTCAATGTGAGTCAGTCACTGTGCGTCAGTCCGGGTCAGTCACTGTGAGTCAGTCACTGTGAGTCATTCACTGTGAATCAGTCCGGGACAGTCACTGTGAATCAGTCCGGGACAGTCACTGTGCGTCAGTCCGGGACAGTCACTGTGAGTCAGTCACTGTGAGTCAGTCCGGGACAGTCACTGTGAGTCAGTCCGGGATAGTCACTGTGAGTCAGTCACTGTGAGTCAGTCACTGTGAGTCAGTCACTGTGAGTCAGTCCGGGACAGTCATTGTGAGTCAGTCCGGGACAGTCACTGGGAGTCAGTCACTGTGAGTCAGTCCGGGACAGTCACTGTGAGTCAGTCCGGGACAGTCACTGTGAGTCAGTCCGGGACAGTCACTGTGAATCAGTCCGGGACAGTCACTGTGAATCAGTCCGGGACAGTCACTGTGCGTCACTCCGGGACAGTCACTGTGAGTCAGTCACTGTGAGTCAGTCCGGGACAGTCACTGTGAGTCAGTCCGGGACAGTCACTTTGAGTCAGTCCCGGACAGTCACTGTGAGTCAGTCACTGTGAGTCAGTCCGGGTCAGTCAATGTGAGTCAGTCACTGTGCGTCAGTCCGGGTCAGTCACTGTGAGTCAGTTACTGTGAGCCATTCACTGTGAATCAGTCCGGGACAGTCACTGTGAGTCTGTCCGGGACAGTCACTGTGAGTCAGTCACTGTGAGTCAGTCCGGGACAGTCACTGTGAGTCAGTACGGGACGGTCAATGTGAGTCAGTCACTGTGTGTCAGTCCGGGGAAGTCACTGTGAGTCAGTCCGGGACAGTAACTGTGAGTCAGTCCGGGACAGTCACTGTGAGTCAGTCCGGGATAGTCACTGTGAGCCAGTCACTGTGAGTCAGTCACTGTGAGTCAGTCCGGGACAGTCACTGTGAGTCAGTCCGGGTCAGTCACTGTGAGTCAGTCCGGGACAGTCACTGTGAGTCAGTCACTGTGAGTCAGTCCAGGACAGTCACTGTGAGTCAGTCACTGTGAGTCAGTCCGGGACAGTCACTGTGAGTCAGTCCGGGATAGTCACTGTGAGTCAGTCACTGTGAGTCAGTCACTGTGAGTCAGTCCGGGACAGTCACTGTGAGTCAGTCCGGGACAGTCACTGTGAGTCAGTCCGGGACAGTCACTGTGAGTCAGTCCGAGACAGTCACTGTGACTCAGTCCAGGACAGTCACTGTGAGTCAGTCACTGTGAGTCAGTCACTGTGAGTCAGTCACTGTGAGTCAGTCACTGTGAGTCGGTCACTGTGAGTCAGTCCGGTACAGTCACTGTGAGTCAGTCACTGTGAGTCAGTCACTGTGAGTCAGTCCAGGACAGTCACTGTGAGTCAGTCCGGGACAGTCAATGTGAGTCAGTCACTGTGAGTCAGTAACTGTGAGTCAGTCCGGGACAGTCACTGGGAGTCAGTCACTGTGAGCCAGTCCGGGGCAGTCACTGTGAGTCAGTCCGGGGCAGTCACTGTGAGCCAGTCCGGGGCAGTCACTGTGAGTCAGTCCGGGGCAGTCACTGTGAGTCAGTCCGGGCAGTCACTGTGAGTCAGTCACTGTGAGTCAGTCCGGGGAAGTCACTGTGAGTCAGTCCGGGACAGTCACTTTGAATCAGTCCGGGACAGTCACTGGGAGTCAGTCACTGTGAGCCAGTCCGGGGCAGTCACTGTGAGTCAGTCCGGGGCAATCACTGTGAGTCAGTCCGGGACAGTCACTGTGAGTCAGTCCGGGACAATCACTGGGAGTCAGTCACTGTGAGCCAGTCCGGGGCAGTCACTGTGAGTCAGTCCGGGACAGTCACTTTGAGTCAGTCCGGGACAGTCACTGTGAGTCAGTCACTGTGCGTCAGTCCGGGTCAGTCACTGTGAGTCAGTCACTGTGCGTCAGTCCGGGTCAGTCACTGTGAGTCAGTCACTGTGAGTCATTCACTGTGAATCAGTCCGGGACAGTCACTGTGAATCAGTCCGGGTCAGTCAATGTTAGTCAGTCCGGGTCAGTCAATGTGAGTCAGTCACTGTGCGTCAGTCCGGGTCAGTCACTGTGAGTCAGTCCGGGTCAGTCAATGTGAGTCAGTCACTGTGCGTCAGTCCGGGTCAGTCACTGTGAGTCAGTCACTGTGAGTCATTCACTGTGAATCAGTCCGGGACAGTCACTGTGAATCAGTCCGGGACAGTCACTGTGCGTCACTCCGGGACAGTCACTGTGAGTCAGTCACTGTGAGTCAGTCCGGGACAGTCACTGTGAGTCAGTCACTGTGAGTCAGTCCAGGACAGTCACTGTGAGTCAGTCACTGTGAGTCAGTCCGGGACAGTCACTGTGAGTCAGTCCGGGATAGTCACTGTGAGTCAGTCACTGTGAGTCAGTCACTGTGAGTCAGTCACTGTGAGTCAGTCACTGTGAGTCAGTCACTGTGAGTCAGTCCGGGACAGTCACTGTCAGTCAGTCCGGGACAGTCACTGTGAGTCAGTCCGGGACAGTCACTTTGAGTCAGTCCCGGACAGTCACTGTGAGTCAGTCACTGTGAGTCAGTCCGGGTCAGTCAATGTGAGTCAGTCAATGTGCGTCAGTCCGGGTCAGTCACTGTGTGTCAGTTACTGTGAGCCATTCACTGTGAATCAGTCCGGGACAGTCACTGTGAGTCTGTCCGGGACAGTCACTGTGTGTCAGTCACTGTGAGTCAGTCCGGGACAGTCACTGTGAGTCAGTACGGGACGGTCAATGTGAGTCAGTCACTGTGCGTCAGTCCGGGGCAGTCACTGTGAGTCAGTCCGGGACAGTCACTGTGAGTCAGTCCGGGACAGTCACTGTGAGTCAGTCCGGGACAGTCACTGTGAGTCAGTCCGGGATAGTCACTGTGAGCCAGTCACTGTGAGTCAGTCACTGTGAGTCAGTCACTGTGAGTCAGTCCGGGACAGTCACTGTGAGTCAGTCCGGGACAGTCACTGTGAGTCAGTCACTGTGAGTCAGTCCGGGACAGTCACTGTGAGTCAGTCCGGGACAGTCACTGTGCGTCAGTCCGGGACAGTCACTGTGAGTCAGTCCGGGACAGTCAATGTGAGTCAGTCCGGTACAATCAGTCCGGAACAGTCACTGTGAGTCAGTCCGGGACAGTCACTGTGAGTCAGTCCGGGACAGTCACTGTGAGTCAGTCCGGGACAGTCACTGTGACTCAGTCCAGGACAGTCACTGTGAGTCAGTCCAGGACAGTCACTGTGAGTCAGTCCGGTACAATCAGTCCGGTACAGTCATTGGGAGTCAGTCACTGTGAGTCAGTCCAGGACAGTCACTGTGAGTCAGTCACTGTCAGTCAGTCCGGTACAGTCACTGTGAGTCAGTCACTGTGAGTCAGTCCAGGACAGTCACTGTGAGTTAGTCACTGTGAATCAGTCCGGGGCAGTCACTGTGAGTCAGTCCAGGACAGTCACTGTGAGTCAGTCCGGTACAATCAGTCCGGGACAGTCACTGTGAGTCAGTCCGGGACAGTCACTGTGAGTCAGTCCGGGACAGTCACTGTGAGTCAGTCCAGGACAGTCAATGTGAGTCAGTCCGGTACAATCAGTCCGGTACAGTCACTGGGAGTCAGTCACTGTGAGTCAGTACAGGACAGTCACTGTGAGTCAGTCACTGTCAGTCAGTCCGGTACAGTCACTGGGAGTCAGTCACTGTAAGTCAGTCCAGGACAGTCACTGTGAGTTAGTCACTGTGAGTCAGTCCGGGACAGTCACTGTGAGTCAGTCAAGGACAGTCACTGTGAGTCAGTCCGGTACAATCAGTCCGGTACAGTCACTGGGAGTCAGTCACTGTGAGTCAGTCCAGGACAGTCACTGTGAGTCAGTCACTGTGAGTCAGTCACTGTGAGTCAGTCCGGTAGAGTCACTGGGAGTCAGTCACTGTGAGTCAGTCCAGGACAGTCACTGTGAGTTAGTCACTGTGAGTCAGTCCGGGACAGTCACTGTGAGTCGGTCACTGTGAGTCAGTCCAGGACAGTCACTGTGAGTTAGTCACTGTGAGTCAGTCCGGGACAGCCACTGTGAGTCGGTCAATGTGAGTCAGACCAGGACAGTCACTGTGAGTCAGTCACTGTGAGTCAGTCCGGGATATTCACTGTGAGACAGTCACTGTGCGTCAGTCCGGGACAGTCACTTTGAGTCAGTCCGGGACAGTCACTGTGAGTCAGTCCGGGGCAGTCACTGTGAGCCAGTCCGGGACAGTCACTGTGAGTCAGTCACTGTGAGTCAGTCCGGAACAGTCACTGTGAGTCAGTCCAGGACAGTCACTGTGAGACAGTCACTGTGAGTCAGTCACTGTGAGTCAGTCACTGTGAATCAGTCCGGGACAGTCACTGTGAGTCAGTCACTGTGAGTCAGTCCAGGGCAGTCACTGTGAGTCAGTCACTGTGAGTCAGTCCAGGACAGTCACTGTGAGTCAGTCACTGTGAGTCGGTCACTGTGAGTCAGTCCGGGACAGTCACTGTGAGTCAGTCCGGGACAGTCACTGTGAGTCAGTCCGGTACAGTCACTGTGAGTCAGTCCGGGACAGTCACTGTGAGTTAGTCACTGTGAGTCAGTCCGGGACAGTCACTGTGAGTCAGTCCAGGACAGTCACTGTGAGTCAGTCCGGGACAGTCACTGTGAGCCAGTCACTGTGAGTCAGTCACTGTGAGCCAGTCCGGGGCAGTCACTGTGAGTCAGTCACTGTGAGCCAGTCCGGGGCAGTCACTGTGAGCCAGTCCAGGGCAGTCACTGTGAGTCAGTCACTGTGAGCCAGTCCGGATAAGTCACTGTGAGTCAGTCCGGGACAGTCACTGTGAGTCAGTCACTGTGAGTCAGTCCGGGACAGTCACTGTGAGTCAGTCCAGGACAGTCACTGTGAGTCAGTCACTGTGAGCCAGTCCGGGGCAGTCACTGACTGACTGACTGTGGTGAGTTCGGAACAGTTCAGTCAAACAGCTGCCGACTGATCTCGGCCGTGCTCCCGTGACTGTGAGTCAGTCCAGGACAGTCACTGTGAGTTAGTCACTGTGAGTCAGTCCGGGACAGCCGCCGCAGCCGCATCTTTCGGCTGAAGTGGAGCAGGAGAGGTCGGGGTTGGTTTCCGGGGGGAGGAGGTCACTCTGGCATCCTGCAGGAGACTGGCGCTCCAGCAGGATGCAGCAGGACCAGGATCAGGATCCTGCAGGACTGGCGCTCCAGCAGGATGCAGCAGGATCAGGATCAGGATCCTGCAGGACTGGCGCTCCAGCAGGATGTATCAGGATCAGGATCTTGCAGGACTGGCGCTCCAGCAGGATGCAGCAGGATCAGGATCAGGATCCTGCAGGACTGGCGCTCGAGCAGGATGTAGCAGGATCAGCTGTCAGGCGCCGGTGGTTAAAAGTCAGGATCAGGGACGTTGCAGGAGACATACCAAACGAGGCAAAACTGCTCGGAGGCATCAAAACTCCACACAGGTCCGAAATACGTGACTGGAGGTATGAATTAATCGAGCTGTTAGGTATAACGGGAAAATATGTATGATTCAGGAGACTGGTTTGAAATAAAAATACTGCCGATGAATTGGGTAGCCGACTTGAGGTATATTTTAGCGTGTTTCTCGACGTGGTATTGGTGAATAGTTCAATGGCTGGGTTGGCGGCATATTCATGAGTAGATGATGAAGATAAATGTAAATTCTTAATTCTGGAGCAGTATATATACGCATCACGCTTTAATGAGTTCTGTTGATGAATACCGTTTTATTGCAGGTGTAAACGCTTCTGAGAAGACCTGCTAGAATTAAACACAGAGGAGGCAAGACGGATTTATCCAGTCATCTGATTATTAACTATGAACGCAGTGTAATCACATGAATCGCATTTAATATCTACAAATCGCTTAATAACAAGCCATAACCATTATGATTACAGATTGACATAGCCACGTGTTGACCTGGATTGCGTCACCGATGCTAACTTTCCCCTCTCGAGTGGACTATTCGCGAGCAACCGAACCAGCAGCCGCTGCGCCACAGATGACGTCATCGATGGTAACCATGGTAACCTGAGACGCCACTGGACGTGTTCATGACCTCACTCAGTGGAACGGCGTCGTATATCTCGATAGAGAGCGAATATCTCGAGGTCTGTCTGCCGTCTGGTGTCTGCCTGCCGCCTGGTGTCTCGAAGGCTTCTGCACGGCCTCGGCAGCTGGGCAAGGGGCCGATATCATTCGGAATGATAAGCTCGCCTCTACAGCTCGTCTTCAGCTGAGATCGCCAATGTAACGCGGTCATAGTAACGTTGTGATAAAGGATGACCAAACTCAAACATATGGAAGATGTTCGGTCTCAAAGATATTTACAATGCATTTTAAATATGGGTTCTGACTAGTGGTGCTAGTTTCAGAAAATATTTGTCCAATGTCCAATCGATGTCCAGGACCATGATCAGCTGTCCGTCCGAAACTGTCCGAAAATCATTGTTTGTCCGAAATTTGTGTCCGAATATTGCCATGCTTACTTACCTATGCCCGCCCGAGGGGCGGAGTTTCCTATACATTTGGTAGGGGCCATTGCCCCATCAACATTGGTTTTTGCCCCACCAACTTGAATAGAAACTGAAGCTGGCCAATATACTTGCACAAGTAACATCAGCTACTTCTGACATCCTTAAAATGTGGAACTCATTCAATTTGAGGAAGAGCTGCTATTGCTATATTTTTAACATTTATAAATAAAATGAATTAGGGTTTGATTTATAATTGAATTAATGTATAACATAAGCATTAAGTTAAGCACAATATGGTACTAGTACATTACACAATTTTCATCAGAAATGATTGGAGCATCTGCAAAAAATGTTGCTTGATGGCTTTGTAGCTAGGCTTGAAACTACAGCAGCATTTACATTGATGCCTTCAAAATGCCTTCAAATCTGGCAAAACTTTGTGGAGTCAAACATAAATGGCCTCACCAAACTTTGGTTATCACCAAAGGACCACCTTATCAACTCTCCATAAACGTGAGAATGTCAAAGAGCACAAGGAGGTAGCAATCCTGTGGCCTAGTACCTTATCTTTTTCCAGCACCATCATAAACCTTCATGATAGGGGATGTGACTTGGACTGACAGGTGGGTGCACACTCAGTTAGTTGGCAAACACCATGAGCACCAATGAATGAGACCTTTCTTATTAAATTGGGGAAATAGCTTATCAAAATTAAAATTTTCAAAAAAATAACATCTGCCCATCTACCAGCCCTTTTCACCACAACTTGTCAGCAAAAGTTTCAGTGCGCCGATTTTGTATCTGATGAAGTCAATTTCACAACCTACAGTAACCTCAAGAGCTACACATTTCACTTAATAATAGACAAATCTAACACAATGTTTGTGTTTAAATTAAAGCAATGGCGAATGGCAACATTTGTATTGTATTTGTATTTAATTTGCATAGTTAAAATCACAGTTTTCAAGGCAATGCTATTTATAAAAGCACATTCACAGGTATTCTTAGGTGTGACTTTGACAAATGCTGCGTGAATGTTTCGTAAAAATTTTCTACTTGCCACATGGGCCGCATGCATATGGGGCCTGTTCCCTTGGCGCCTCTAACCTCCTCCACGTTGCTCTAACTTGTAATTGTCTCAGTGCAAAGTAGGTCGATACGACTGGAGCAACTTGGAGGAGATTAGAGGAGGTTAGAGGCGCCACGGGAACAGGCCCATAAAGCTATATATATGCTGCATGCAACACCGTGTATGAGGATCCTGGAGAGTCTTCCTCAGGTTTTTATCATTTTTATTTTCATTCTGAATCTGACACGCAGGACTGGCTTTGGTTTTGCTACTAGTTCAGTTGGTTCAGGTTAGGAATGTTTGGTTTTGTTACTAGTTCGGTAGGTTCAGGTTAGGATATGTTTGGTTATGTAAGGATATGATTGGGTTAGGACTTAGGCTAGTTTTGGTCAAGTTAGGTCAAGGTTAGGTTAGATCAGGTATGGTTCCAAAAACCACAGTTCTCCAGTCTTTTGTTAATGTGAAGACTAAGGCCAGGCGATGGGGCCTTTGATTATACCTTACGCCTTTGCTCATGCTTTGCAAATGTGAAATTATATATGTGTCAGAGTTGTGTTATATTTCAAGTACAATTTTGCCCAATATTTTTCCTTTTTCAAGTCTAACCATTTTATATTTAGTGTACACATTCACTGGAAGTGACTTGTGATTGTGTGCGCGCGTTCACCATGTGCGTGTGTTTGTGTCTTAACGCTATTAGTGGCAGGCTCCTGGCTACCCATATTAGTGACAGGGGGAGGATTCCGCCCCACCCCCCCCCCCCCCAGAGATCTCGAGATCTACCCGTCCGAATTGTCACAAACCAAACGGCGTTTGATTCCCCTAAACACGATCTAAATTTCTAAAAAATAAATAAAAATCCGAATTTTTTGTTAGGGGGGCAAAAACTACAAATATTAGAGGTATTTGTGATCCAACACAGCTGTCATGTTTATCAACCGATTTCAACGCAACTAATGGGGATCGATAGAGATTGAATTTGGGATTGATATATGATGGTGACTTTTTAAAATTCAAAAATCATAGGCGTTTTCGGGTCACTAAATTTGGGGGTAAAATAAATGCCTTATAAAACCGTTTTTCTCGATAAATGAAATGTGCGTTATTGTGACATCGGACACACCAGTTATAAAACATATTTGAATTCATAGGCGGTGCCAGGTTAGCGAAAAAGGGAGGCAAAATATATAAAAATAACTTCCTGTAAACCTCCCCTTCTCAAGTCCCTGAAACCGCCTCTGCTGTGCAATATGTATTATAGTTCACTAAAATCAACTAATTTGCACTTGTTTCAATCACCGTAAACCTATGCAACTCCTTTATACTTCAGGCAGTTAGGAAGAAGCCGTGAAGATCGCATCTCCGTATTATCGCCAAATGTCACAGAAACAATCCTCCAAATACTGGGCCCTGGAACCGCCTCTGTTCAGGTTGGGAATTCAAAATTTTGACTCCATATGCGGAATTCAATTCTAGGAAAAATTCCAAAATTGCATAGGTATGCTCCTAGCTGTTCGGGAAATATCTGCGAAAAACCTGAGGGGTGGGCAGAATCTGCCCCCTGCCACTAATAGGGTTAAGGGATTTCGTTTTGCCCCACCAACTTATTTTGAAAAACTCCACCCATAGTATGGTTTGTAAATAAAAGTAATTTTTATGTGAATTACTTGTGGCACACGGACACTTTCTTTAAAAACAGCAACTAAGTGATTTTCGCGACAAGCCATCCTTGGACATTGGATGTCCGAAAATGTCCAAAGAAATATGCTTATGTCCGTCTGAAAACCGAATCGCTCATCAGACAAATTCGGAATTCCGAAAATGATTGTACCGATTGGCACTACTAGCTGTAACATACCAGATTGAGGTGCTGATTCACTGTTAGCCCATGTCAGAACTACAAAAGTGTCCTGAATGTGTCAATATTTTTGCCTCTATTTATGCGAATCTGTTGAGTGTTTTTGTTTTGTGTTTAACCCGTCGGTTGGTTGGTTGATGTGATACATAGGTGTTCTTGCTGCACAGCAAATGTCTTTCAACGTAATAAGCTTTCAAGTTTTTAAGAGGCGTTATTTATTTATAGTGTTATAATATATTTTTGATTTTTTGTTGAAGTCAAAGTTTCAATATTTTGACAAACATTAATTGCTAATGCAATACGGGAAATTGTATGAGATATTTTGCTAAGTTAGGCCTCTCCCTTAAACCAGGCCATGACTCCATTTGCCTGCCAGCCGCCATTCGAGCCGCGCCTTGCCGGACCTCCGACTGCCACTGTGCCCATCCTTCTGTGTAATGGCTACTGCCACTGTGCGGTGTGCCCCCATCCCTCCCTCGCCGGTGCAAGCAGCAGTGAGGAGCAGCCCACCTCTCCGTGACCACACCCCACTCCCCCACTCCGCAGCTGCAGTAGGCTTGGTCACATTTGCAGACGGACCACTGGCTATTTATCGTCGCAACTCGCAGCCAAATATTAACACAAGTCATTAATAACCGTGACCACGCCCGACAGCAGGAGAAAGGCGTCAGGTGAAAGCTCCTTGCAACAAGATGCGAGCAGCTAACTTGTATGCTAGTGGTGAGTGTGACTACATAATCAGTAAATAAGCGGATTTGTAGTGTGACCTCGTAGAGGTGGCCTCCGAGGAAGGAATTGAGAGAGTCAAGTCGAGAGGTTCTATTAGTGCAGAGAGTTATTAATATGGGGCGCTTATGATTCCTGCCGAACGCGGCCAACAGTCGTCGCAATTGGTGCGTTCAGTATCAAACCAAACCGTGCACGAGGCAAAACCACTCGGTGGCCTTGTTACCGCCACAATTCTGCGCCTGCCCCTCTGTGACCTTAGCGTGACCTCAGCGCCGCGAGCCGCCCCCGACAGTAGCTCTCAGCTCAGACCGCCTCGGGGCAGAGACCCGGTCATGGCCAGCACGGCGGCGGGCGGCGGCGGCGGCGGGCGGCGGCAGCAGGCGGTTCGTTAAAATTCCAGTAGCCGGTCGGGCGGCACAGTGGGCTGAACTGCGCTAATTGGAGAGATGGTCAGCTAGATAGCGGCATGGCGGGCCTAGGAGAGCGGGCCGGCGCGGCTCGGTAACGTGTCGAGCCAGGAGAGCGGGCCGGCGCGGCTCGGTAACGTGTCGAGCCAGGAGAGCGGGCCGGCGCGGCTCGGTAACGTGTCGAGCCAGGAGAGCGGGCCGGCGCGGCTCGGTAACGTGTCGAGCCAGGAGAGCGGGCCGGCGCGGCTCGGTAACGTGTCGAGCCAGGAGAGCGGGCCGGCGCGGCTCGGTAACGTGTCGAGCCAGGAGAGCGGGCCGGCGCGGCTCGGTAACGTGTCGAGCCAGGAGAGCGGGCCGGCGCGGCTCGGTAACGTGTCGAGCCAGGAGAGCGGGCCGGCGCGGCTCGGTAACGTGTCGAGCCAGGAGAGCGGGCCGGCGCGGCTCGGTAACGTGTCGAGCTGGAGAGCGGGCCGGCGCGGCTCGGTAACAGAGCGGGCCGGCGCGGCTCGGTAACGTGTCGAGCCAGGAGAGCGGGCCGGCGCGGCTCGGTAACGTGTCGAGCCAGGAGAGCGGGCCGGCGCGGCTCGGTAACGTGTCGAGCCAGGAGAGCGGGCCGGCGCGGCTCGGTAACGTGTCGAGCCAGGAGAGCGGGCCGGCGCGGCTCGGTAACAGAGCGGGCCGGCGCGGCTCGGTAACGTGTCGAGCCAGGAGAGCGGGCCGGCGCGGCTCGGTAACGTGTCGAGCTGGAGAGCGGGCCGGCGCGGCTCGGTAACAGAGCGGGCCGGCGCGGCTCGGTAACAGAGCGGGCCGGCGCGGCTCGGTAACGTGTCGAGCCAGGAGAGCGGGCCGGCGCGGCTCGGTAACGTGTCGAGCTGGAGAGCGGGCCGGCGCGGCTCGGTAACGTGTCGAGCCAGGAGAGCGGGCCGGCGCGGCTCGGTAACGTGTCGAGCCAGGAGAGCGGGCCGGCGCGGCTCGGTAACGTGTCGAGCCAGGAGAGCGGGCCGGCGCGGCTCGGTAACGTGTCGAGCCAGGAGAGCGGGCCGGCGCGGCTCGGTAACGTGTCGAGCCAGGAGAGCGGGCCGGCGCGGCTCGGTAACGTGTCGAGCTGGAGAGCGGGCCGGCGCGGCTCGGTAACGTGTCGAGCCAGGAGAGCGGGCCGGCGCGGCTCGGTAACAGAGCGGGCCGGCGCGGCTCGGTAACGTGTCGAGCCAGGAGAGCGGGCCGGCGCGGCTCGGTAACGTGTCGAGCCAGGAGAGCGGGCCGGCGCGGCTCGGTAACGTGTCGAGCTGGAGAGCGGGCCGGCGCGGCTCGGTAACGTGTCGAGCCAGGAGAGCGGGCCGGCGCGGCTCGGTAACGTGTCGAGCCAGGAGAGCGGGCCGGCGCGGCTCGGTAACAGAGCGGGCCGGCGCGGCTCGGTAACGTGTCGAGCTGGAGAGCGGGCCGGCGCGGCTCGGTAACGTGTCGAGCCAGGAGAGCGGGCCGGCGCGGCTCGGTAACGTGTCGAGCCAGGAGAGCGGGCCGGCGCGGCTCGGTAACAGAGCGGGCCGGCGCGGCTCGGTAACGTGTCGAGCCAGGAGAGCGGGCCGGCGCGGCTCGGTAACGTGTCGAGCTGGAGAGCGGGCCGGCGCGGCTCGGTAACGTGTCGAGCCAGGAGAGCGGGCCGGCGCGGCTCGGTAACGTGTCGAGCCAGGAGAGCGGGCCGGCGCGGCTCGGTAACGTGTCGAGCCAGGAGAGCGGGCCGGCGCGGCTCGGTAACGTGTCGAGCCAGAAGAGCGGGCCGGCGCGGCTCGGTAACGTGTCGAGCCAGGAGAGCGGGCCGGCGCGGCTCGGTAACGTGTCGAGCTGGAGAGCGGGCCGGCGCGGCTCGGTAACGTGTCGAGCCAGGAGAGCGGGCCGGCGCGGCTCGGTAACGTGTCGAGCCAAGAGAGCGGGCCGGCGCGGCTCGGTAACGTGTCGAGCCAGGAGAGCGGGCCGGCGCGGCTCGGTAACGTGTCGAGCCAGGAGAGCGGGCCGGCGCGGCTCGGTAACAGAGCGGGCCGGCGCGGCTCGGTAACGTGTCGAGCCAGGAGAGCGGGCCGGCGCGGCTCGGTAACGTGTCGAGCTGGAGAGCGGGCCGGCGCGGCTCGGTAACGTGTCGAGCCAGGAGAGCGGGCCGGCGCGGCTCGGTAACGTGTCGAGCCAGGAGAGCGGGCCGGCGCGGCTCGGTAACGTGTCGAGCCAGGAGAGCGGGCCGGCGCGGCTCGGTAACAGAGCGGGCCGGCGCGGCTCGGTAACGTGTCGAGCCAGGAGAGCGGGCCGGCGCGGCTCGGTAACGTGTCGAGCTGGAGAGCGGGCCGGCGCGGCTCGGTAACGTGTCGAGCCAGGAGAGCGGGCCGGCGCGGCTCGGTAACGTGTCGAGCCAGGAGAGCGGGCCGGCGCGGCTCGGTAACAGAGCGGGCCGGCGCGGCTCGGTAACGTGTCGAGCTGGAGAGCGGGCCGGCGCGGCTCGGTAACAGAGCGGGCCGGCGCGGCTCGGTAACGTGTCGAGCTGGAGAGCGGGCCGGCGCGGCTCGGTAACGTGTCGAGCCAGGAGAGCGGGCCGGCGCGGCTCGGTAACGTGTCGAGCCAGGAGAGCGGGCCGGCGCGGCTCGGTAACGTGTCGAGCCAGGAGAGCGGGCCGGCGCGGCTCGGTAACGTGTCGAGCCAGGAGAGCGGGCCGGCGCGGCTCGGTAACAGAGCGGGCCGGCGCGGCTCGGTAACGTGTCGAGCCAGGAGAGCGGGCCGGCGCGGCTCGGTAACGTGTCGAGCCAGGAGAGCGGGCCGGCGCGGCTCGGTAACGTGTCGAGCCAGGAGAGCGGGCCGGCGCGGCTCGGTAACAGAGCGGGCCGGCGCGGCTCGGTAACGTGTCGAGCCAGGAGAGCGGGCCGGCGCGGCTCGGTAACAGAGCGGGCCGGCGCGGCTCGGTAACGTGTCGAGCCAGGAGAGCGGGCCGGCGCGGCTCGGTAACGTGTCGAGCTGGAGAGCGGGCCGGCGCGGCTCGGTAACGTGTCGAGCCAGGAGAGCGGGCCGGCGCGGCTCGGTAACAGAGCGGGCCGGCGCGGTTCGGTAACGTGTCGAGCTGGAGAGCGGGCCGGCGCGGAGCTGTGTGTCGGAGTGTGGAGCTGGACTGCGCAGGGTGCTGCGGGCAGGCACGGGAAGTATACACTGCGGGTGTGTACTTCATACCGTCTACCTTATATTCTCTGCCTTCTACCTTCTACCCACGAGGCACTGGAAATACACGGTACAAGTGTGCACCTTCTATTCTCTACCGTCTACCTTCTATTCTCTGCACTCTACCTCCTCGTACAGAATGACGGGCAGTAGTCTTGCTAGTGGCAGGGCCAGCTTACGATAAAGAGGACTGAGATTGGCATCTCGAATAAGATGCACTTTTTATGCTGAAGGAAAGGATGAATACTGAAGGAAGGGATAATCTGGATATTTACAGGATAATCTGGACATTTACAGTGAACAAAGCGAAAATTTTCCGAAATCGATATAATAATGCCAGCAAATCAGCAGTCGAGACAGATGATCCCTGAAAGGCTGCTAAGATTCAGATAAAGGTCTGCAAAACGGAGGGCGGACAAATACATCTAGTAAAATCAATAACACAAATAAGTTTCCAAATCATCTTATTTCCGTCACAAACACAACCCATCGCTTACAACCCTTTTGCATAACTGCAGTTTTATACACAAGGCTAAAGGTTTCACGAGGTGGTCGGCTGTGCAGACCTTTTGAGTGGATAGATATCGCCCTGTCCAAAACATTCACACTTGAAGCTCCATTGCCATCCACCATCCACCACCATCAGCAGATTTTAATGACGATTTCGCTCCCCACAATATTGGACACGGTCTGCTGAGCACAGCACCTACATCGTCTGACTATATCTATCATATGCTGCTGATATAGCAGCAACAACAGTCCAACGAAACACATTATGTCGGGGCCAGGGTGAAATACATAGCCCCGAAGTGGCTCAGTCCAGCCGCGCCAAGGCGGGTGAAGTTCCAGTCCTGAGTATTTTTCGGAATGAGCTACAGGGGATGACAACATATCACCTAGATAAATCATCTGACGGGTCCACTGAGGCCGATAACAATTAACAAGCCTCACATCTGGACGGCTATCTGTGCTCTGCCTAAGAATTGTCCCGCAGCTATCGCACGAAGAGCGCGCGGCCGTTATGTGGTCTGACGGACATGCGGCAGTCGTGGCGCGCCGCGCGGTAATGGCGCGGAGCCGGCTCGTCCCGCGGACAGCATGGTACCGCCTGCTTACACTCCTGAGCAGCGGATTAATGCTGACATCCGCCTCATCAGGCCCGATGTGCCAGCCGGTCCTGACGCCAGCCGGCCCCGCCGCGGACCGAGACAGTGAACATGCTGCTCCGTGCCGGACGTGACTGCTTTCATACACTCAGCGCCCGGGAAACGTATGGCTGTGTCACCCCGGTGTGAAACATGGGATACTAAGTAGCCAGCTCCCGCGGCAGAGAAGAATCGCAGGCGTCGGTCGTGGGCGGGCTGGCCGTGTTGGTGTTGGAGGAGTTGTTGGAGGCGCAGCTGCTGATCATGTCGGAGGGCTGTTGGCGGCCACGGCCAGGCCAGCCCGGCCGTGTTCGTGTTGGAGGAGTTGTTGGAGGCGCAGCTGCTGATCATGTCGGAGGGCTGTTGGCGGCCCAAATACGGCTACCCTGTCCACACACGCCCTGTCCAATGATCGATCGGTGCCGCTGGACCGGGATCGATCGGTGTCGCTGGACCGGGATCGATCGGTGCCGCTGGACCGGGGTCGATCAGTGTCGCTGGACCGGGGTCGATCGGTGCCGCTGGACCGGGATCGATCGGTGCCGCTGGACCAGGGATCGATCGGTGTCGCTGGACCGGGATCGATCGGTGCCGCTGGACCGGGGATCGATCGGTGTCGCTGGACCGGGATCGATCGGTGCCGCTGGACCGGGATCGTTTGGTGCCGCTGGACCGGGGTCGATCGGTGCCGCTGGACCGGGGTCGATCGGTGCCGCTGGACCGGGATCGATCGGTGCCGCTGGACCGGGGTCGATCGGTGCCGCTGGACCGGGGTCGATCAGTGCCGCTGGACCGGGGTCGTTTGGTGTTGCTGGACCGGGGTCGTTTGAGTGTCGCTGGACCGGGGTCGTTTGGTGTCGCTGGACCGGGGTCGTCTGAGTGTCGCTGGACCGGGGTCGTTTGGTGTCGCTGGACCGGGGTCGTCTGAGTGTCGCTGGACCGGGGTCGTTTGGTGTCGCTGGACCGGGGTCGTTGGGTGTCGCTGGACCGGGGTCGTTGGGTGCCGCTGGACCGGGGTCGTTGGGTGCCGCTGGACCGGGATCGATCGGTGCCGCTGGACCGGGGTCGTTTGGTGTCGCTGGACCGGGGTCGTTTGGTGTCGCTGGACCGGGGTCGTTTGGTGTCGCTGGACCCGGGTCGATCGGTGTCGCTGGACCGGGGTCGTTTGGTGTCGCTGGACCGGGGTCGTTTGGTGTCGCTGGACCCGGGTCGATCGGTGCCGCTGGACCGGGGTCGTTGGGTGTCGCTGGACCGGGGTCGTTTGAGTGTCGCTGGACCGGGGTCGATCAGTGTCGCTGGACCGGGGTTGTCTGTGTCGCTGGACCAGGGGTCGTTGGGTGTCGCTGGACCGGGGTCGTTTGAGTGTCGCTGGACCGGGGTCGTTGGGTGTCGCTGGACCGGGGTCGTTTGAGTGTCGCTGGACCGGGGTCGATCAGTGACGCTGGACCGGGGTCGTTTGGTGTCGCTGGACCGGGGTCGATCAGTGTCGCTGGACCGGGGTCGTTTGAGTGTCGCTGGACCGGGGTCGTTTGGTGTCGCTGGACCGGGGTCGATCAGTGTCGCTGGAGGACCGGGGTTGTCTGGTGTCGCTGGACCAGGGGTCGTTTGGTGTCGCTGGACCGGGGTCGATCAGTGTCGCTGGCCCGGGGTCGTTTGAGTGTCGCTGGACCGGGATCGTTTGGTGTCGCTGGACCGGGGTCGTGTGGGTGTCGAGCGATGAGATTACATTTGTCAGCGTGCGTGGCAGAGGTAATGTCGGCAAGAATAGCAGACGGTACAGGCCGGTGATGTCACCGTCGGTGGGCGTATGTTGACTTCATTGTACAGCTTAGATCACCGGGAGTACATTTGTGAAGCATTGCTCTGTCTTTAAGACGTCATGATTGTTAGACAAACTGGAGATGTGTGTGGGACAACTCGTTCGAGTGACGCTGTTTAACGGCATGCAAGAGGCTAACGAGGAGTTAATCAAGCGTTGTCTCATCTCCATGAATAGCATGCTGTATGCAGGGGCGCAACCACGTCAACAAAAGTGGTACGGACACATTGACGTTGGGGGCGCCATCGCTCAAGGGGGTGCCATCGTAAAAAAACTCAATATCACAAATATGTCATTTGTTTTAGATGTAGTGTATGTAATATGTATGTATGTATGTATGTACCTGTAATCTACTGTAGTACTGAACAATAATGTCTCCATCCCATAATCAATATGACACCACTGGTGGATCCAGCCTCTCCGTGGGGGGGGGGGGGGCATCTTTTTGTGGCAAAAAAGTACCCCCATTTTTTCCTCCGCGGATTTGGGCCGGTCACCTTATTTTGGTATTCGAGCTTAAGAAAGAAAACAATTCGGAGAAAAAACAAACAAAAACGCGACATTCCGTAGCATATACACATATAAGTAATAATAACGTTTATCCCATACCAACTCGCAGGGGCGTCGCCGATAATTTTTTAGTGGGGGTTGGCTGAAATGGGGAAAAATAACCCCCATTTTTGTATGCGTGTATTTAAGCCTTTGCAGCATTTTTAATGTGGATTTTCATATTATAGTAGGTACTTGTCATTTAGCGCCGCCAAGCGGCGCGATTTGTTTACGGGTTTGCCTGATAAAACCCAGAAATATAGGCGGTGGGTCTTGCAGAGGATAAACAGGTAAAAATATTATTCATTAAATTCAGCGTTGCGACGAACCGAAGACGATGACGATCGCTTCGTTATGACGATGTCCACCGATGTGACGCCGCGAAGCGGTGTGACAATTGTAATTTTAGGTCATGGAGAATACATTGTCATATTGGAACCAGGCCGTGATTGGTGCCAAGCCTCAGGTAACCCCTTTTCCTCGTTGCACATGATGAAATGTATTGTACGATGAAAAATATTGAAATTAAGATAGTTTTGCATATATCTACTACATTAGCCTCGGATAGTAAATCACGATGACCGGTGGCAGTCAGCGCTCAATAGTACATATGATAATAATAACTGCATATACATATGTACCGAACTGTAACAAACAACTGGTAACAGTGCAAATGGTTTGAAAGCAGTAAGAAGCAGAACGACTTTTCCGCACATAAATGGTCCCTGTGAATCTGGAGGAGCCTGGGGAGATGGCTTGGGGAGATGGTCCTGGCCTGGTCCCCACTATTAGCTCTTCGGTCCGGCAAGTTGAGCACCGCTGGAGCAGCTTCCGGGTGCCGATGTCCGCGTCCTTGCGTTCGCGTCACCTTTTTCGGAACTCGGCAGACTAGCTAGCTAAACATGTAGCCCGCTTGAAAGTTAGTAATGTATGAAGGGATTGGGCCCTGCACTGCAAAAAAAAATGACTCCCGTACGTGGATTGGCACACCGTCAAAATGTCCGCCCTAGAGGGGTGTTTTGCAACACCTCCTTAGGGTATCGAACACTAAAAAACGGGGTAAAAAAAGAGTCAGACTCTACAAAATGGTGTTTTCTGGGACCTTCAAGAGAATCACGACTCTCTTGAAGGAGTCAAGACTCCCGTTGAGGAGGTGTCGGACACCATTTTGTAGAGTCTGACTCTTTTTTGACGCCGTTTTTTAGTGTTCGATACCCTAAGGAGGTGTTGCCAAACACCCCTCTGGGGCGGAATTTTTGACGGTGTCATTTTTTTCAGTGGGGCCAGGAATTACCGCCAAGGAGAGAGCCTCTGACAGACACATGGAATTCATTTTCCCATTTTCCAAATTTGTATAAGCAATTGCGAAACTTGTGTCATGCCACGAAGCCGCGCGAAATTGTCCGGTTTTTGACTGTGGATAGCTGGATTTTGACTGCTGCAAAGACAATTTTTACGATTTTACGATACATTGGGGACACGCGGGGGCACACTTGTATTGAATGCCCCCCCCCCCCCCCGATTCCTGTGTGTGTGTGGGGGGGGGGGGCATTTGCCCCTGGTGACCCTGGATCCGCCAGTGTATGCTACCATGGGGGGCGGCATTTGCATATTGTCCGCTAGGGCGCCCTTTCTCCTCCATGGGGGCGGCATTTGCTTCTAAGGAAGCCCATTGTCCGACTTAGTGGGCGGCTGTTCTTCCCAATAGGAAGCGGCATTAGCTGCTTATGGACAATGAGCATTTGTCCAATTTAGAGGGCGCCTGTTTTACCCCGTGGGGGCGGCATTTTCTTATTGTCCGGTAGGGCGCCTGTTCTGCTCCATGGGGGCGGCATTTGCTTCTAGTGGCGCCTATCCTGTTCCTAAGTCCCCATTTGCTTCTAGGAATGCTAATTGTCCGATTCCTAGGAGTGCCTGTCAGTGGCGTACTCAGAAATTCACGAAGGACCAGGTCATTAAGGCCTGAGGGGCGCCACCCGATCGACAGGGGCGCCATCAATATTGGCGAAAATTGTGCAGGGGAGGCGCCTCTCCTTCCGCACCGTGCGGAAGGAGAGCTTCCCCCCCCCCCCCGTCACTAGCCGGAGGGGCGCCGTCACTGGCCAGGGGCGCCGTCACGGGCGGAGATGGGCAGTCACTAGTCGGAGGGGCGCCGTCACTCGTGGAGGGGCGCCGTCACTGGTCGAGGGGCGCCGTCACTATCCGGAGGAGCGCCGTCACTGCCCGGAAGGGTGCCATCACTGGCCGGAGGGGGCGCCGTCACTAGCCGGAGGGGCGCCGTCACTGGCCAGAGGGGCGCCGTCACGGTCCGGAGAGGGGAAGTCACTAGTCGGAGGGACGCCGTCACTCGCCGGAGGGGGCGCGGTCACTGGCGGGAGAGGTGCCGTCACTGTCCGGAGGGGCGCCGTCACTGGTCGGAGCCCGGAGGGGCGCCGTCACTGACCGGAGGGGCACCATCAATGGCCGAAGGGGCGCCGTCACTGGTCGGATGGGCGCCGTCACTTGCCGGAGGGGCGCGGTCACTGACCGGAGGGGCACCATCAATGGCCGAAGGGGCGCCGTCACTGGTCGGATGGGCGCCGTCACTGGTCGGAGGGGCGCCGTCACGGGTCGGAGGGGCGCCGTCACTGGCCGGAGGGGCGCCGTCACTGGTTGGAGGGGGCGCCGTCACTA
Source organism: Chirona hameri (assembly GCA_036785665.1). Lineage (NCBI taxonomy): Eukaryota > Metazoa > Arthropoda > Thecostraca > Balanomorpha > Balanidae > Chirona > Chirona hameri. Next base: position 10,744 of record JAXIVJ010005080.1, on the reverse strand, counting down.
GCCGGAGGGGCGCCGTCACTAAACTGAGGGGCGCCGTCACTGGCCGCAGGGGCGCCGTCACTAGTCGGAGGGGCGCCGTCACCAATCGGAGGGGCGCCGTCACTGGCCAGAGGGGCGCCGTCACTGATCGGAGGGGCACCAGCTTCGCATGGGCGCCTCGGGTCCAAAGGACCAGGTCATGCCCTGAATATATAGTAGTATACTCTGTACGCCACTGGTGCCTGTCCTGTTGGCGGTGCTAATTGCAACAACACAAAATGGCCGGGGAGGGGGGGGGGGGCGCCTTTCGGCGCCCATCAAAAACGGTACAGACATTCCGTACTGTCCGTATAGGTCGTTGCGCCCCTGGCTGTAGGCTTGCAAGCCCGATCTTCACTGATCACATTGTACAGTCATTCCAAAAATACAGAAGCGCATGTCTGGCTGAGACACTGGAGCCAAACTAGCCGAGTGCTTTATCAGCGCTGAAGTGTTTCCATTCCATTTCTCGTCAGCAGCAATGTGCTAATGAGCCGAGCTAACTGCGCAGATCATTATCTGTGAACAGCGCAGATCATTATATGTGAACAGCGCATACCGCCGGCTGACCGGCAACAACAGCAACACATTCCAGGAGCCAAATTCTTGTGCCGCAGCGGTCACCTGCCGTCCCCCTGTCGCATTAGACTGCAGTCACTGGCCATCTGAGCGGAGGGCGGGGGAGGAACAGCCACTGATGACCACTGCCTGTCATTAGACTGTCATTAGACTGCAGTCACTGGTCATCTGAGCGGAGGGCGGGGGAGGAGCAGCCACTGATGACCAATGCCAGTCATTAGACTGTCATTAGACTGCAGTCACTGGCCATCTGAGCGGAGGGCGGGGGAGGAACAGCCACTGATGACCACTGCCTGTCATTAGACTGCAGTCACTGGCCATCTGAGCGGAGGGCGGGGGAGGAACAGCCACTGATGACCACTGCCTGTCATTAGACTGTCATTAGACTGCAGTCACTGGCCATCTGAACGGAGGGCGGGGGAGGAACAGCCACTGATGGCCACTGCCTGTCATTATATTGCAGTCACTGGCCATCTGAGCGGAGGGCGGGGGAGGAACAGCCACTGATGACCACTGCCAGTCATTAGACTGTCATTAGACTGCAGTCACTGGCCATCTGAGCGGAGGGCGGGGGAGGAGCAGCCACTGATGACCACTGCCTGTCATTAGACTGCAGTCACTGGCCATCTGAGCGGAGGGCGGGGGAGGAACAGCCACTGATGACCACTGCCTGTCATTAGACTGTCATTAGACTGCAGTCACTGGCCATCTGAGCGGAGGGCGGGGGAGGAACAGCCACTGATGACCACTGCCAGTCATTAGACTGTCATTAGACTGCAGTCACTGGCCATCTGAGCGGAGGGCGGGGGAGGAGCAGCCACTGATGAACACTGCCTGTCATTAGACTGCAGTCACTGGCCATCTGAGCGGAGGGCGGGGGAGGAACAGCCACTGATGACCACTGCCAGTCATTAGACTGTCATTAGACTGCAGTCACTGGCCATCTGAGCGGAGGGCGGGGGAGGAGCAGCCACTGATGACCACTGCCAGTCATTAGACTGTCATTAGACTGCAGTCACTGGTCATCTGAGCGGAGGGCGGGGGAGGAGCAGCCACTGATGAACACTGCCAGTCATTAGACTGACATTAGACTGCAGTCACTCGCCATCTGAGCGGAGGGCCGGGGAGGAACAGTCACTGATGGCCACTGCCTGTCATTAGACTGTCATTAGACTGCAGTCACTGGCCATCTGAGCGGAAGGCGGGGGGAGGAACAGCCACTGATGACCACTGCCTGTCATTAGACTGTCATTAGACTGCAGTCACTGGTCATCTGAGCGTAGGGCGGGGGAGGAACAGCCACTGATGACCACTGCCTGTCATTAGACTGTCATTAGCCTGCAGTCACTGGCCATCTGAGCGGAGGGCGGGGGAGGAACAGCCACTGATGACCACTGCCTGTCATTAGACTGCAGTCGCTGGCCATCTGAGCGGAGGGCGGGGGAGGAACAGCCACTGATGAACACTGCCTGTCATTAGACTGCAGTCACTGGCCATCTGAGCGGAGGGCGGGGGAGGAGCAGCCACTGATGACCACTGCCTGTCATTAGACTGTCATTAGACTGCAGTCACTGGCCATCTGAGCAGAGGGCGGGGGAGGAACAGCCACTGATGACCACTGCCTGTCATTAGACTGTCATTAGATTGCAGTCACTGGCCATCTGAGCGGAGGGCGGGGGAGGAGCAGCCACTGGTGACCACTGCCAGTCATTAGACTGTCATTAGACTGCAGTCACTGGCCATCTGAGCGGAGGGCGGGGGAGGAACAGTCACTGATGACCACTGCCAGTCATTAGACTGTCATTAGACTGCAGTCACTGGCCATCTGAGCGGAGGGCGGGGGAGGAGCAGCCACTGATGACCACTGCCTGTCATTAGACTGTCATTAGACTGCAGTCACTCGCCATCTGAGCGGAGGGCGGGGGAGGAACAGTCACTGATGACCACTGCCAGTCATTAGACTGTCATTAGACTGCAGTCACTGGCCATCTGAGCGGAGGGCGGGGGAGGAGCAGCCACTGATGACCACTGCCTGTCATTAGACAGTCATTAGACTGCAGTCACTGGTCATCTGAGCGGAGGGCGGGGGAGGAACAGCCACTGATGAACACTGCCTGTCATTAGACTGTCATTAGACTGCAGTCACTGGCTATCTGAGCGGAGGGCGGGGGAGGAGCAGCCACTGATGGCCACTGCCTGTCATTAGATTGCAGTCACTGGCCATCTGAGCGGAGGGCGGGGGAGGAACAGCCACTGATGACCACTGCCAGTCATTAGACTGTCATTATACTGCAGTCACTGGCCATCTGAGCGGAGGGCGGGGGAGGAACAGCCACTGATGACCACTGCCAGTCATTAGACTGTCATTAGACTGCGGTCACTGGTCATCTGAGCGGAGGGCGGGGGAGGAACAGCCACTGATGACCACTGCCTGTCATTAGACTGTCATTAGACTGCAGCCACTGGCCATCTGAGCGGAGGGTGGGGGAGGAGCAGCCACTGATGAACACTGCCTGTCATTAGACTGCAGTCACTGGCCATCTGAGCGGAGGGCGGGGAGGAGCAGCCACTGATGACCACTGCCTGTCATTAGACTGTCATTAGACTGCAGTCACTGGCCATCTGAGCGGAGAGCGGGGGAGGAACAGCCACTGATGACCACTGCCTGTCATTAGACTGTCATTAGACTGCAGTCACTGGCCATCTGAGCGGAGAGCGGGGGAGGAACAGCCACTGATGACCACTGCCTGTCATTAGACTGTCATTAGACTGCAGTCACTGGCCATCTGAGCGGAGGGCGGGGGAGGAGCAGCCACTGATGACCACTGCCTGTCATTAGACTGTCATTAGACTGCAGTCACTGGCCATCTGAGCGGAAGGCGGGGGAGGAACAGCCACTGATGACCACTGCCTGTCATTAGACTGTCATTAGACTGCAGTCACTGGCCATCTGAGCGGAGGGCGGGGGAGGAGCAGCCACTGATGGCCACTGCCTGTCATTAGACTGTCATTAGACTGCAGTCACTGGCCATCTGAGCGGAGGGCGGGGAGGAACAGCCACTGATGACCACTGCCTGTCATTAGATTGCAGTCACTGGCCATCTGAGCGGAGGGCGGGGGAGGAACAGCCACTGATGACCACTGCCAGTCATTAGACTGTCATTAGACTGCAGTCACTGGCCATCTGAGCGGAGGGCGGGGGAGGAGCAGCCATTGATGGCCACTGCCTGTCATTAGACTGCAGTCACTGGCCATCTGAGCGGAGGGCGGGGGAGGAGCAGCCACTGGTGACCACTGCCTGTCATTAGATTGCAGTCACTGGCCATCTGAGCGGAGGGCGGGGGAGGAACAGCCACTGATGACCACTGCCTGTCATTAGATTGCAGTCACTGGCCATCTGAGCGGAGGGCGGGGGAGGAGCAGCCACTGGTGACCACTGCCTGTCATTAGATTGCAGTCACTGGCCATCTGAGCGGAGGACGGGGGAGGAGCAGCCACTGGTGACCACTGCCTGTCATTAGATTGCAGTCACTGGCCATCTGAGCGGAGGGCGGGGGAGGAGCAGCCACTGATGACCACTGCCTGTCATTAGACTGCAGTCACTGGCTATCTGAGCGGAGGGCGGGGGAGGAACAGCCACTGATGACCACTGCCAGTCATTAGACTGTCATTAGACTGCAGTCACTGGCCATCTGAGCGGAGGGCGGGGGAGGAGCAGCCACTGATGACCACTGCCTGTCATTAGACTGTCATTAGACTGCAGTCACTGGCCATCTGAGCGGAGGGTGGGGGAGGAGCAGCCGCTGGTGACCACTGCCTGTCATTAGACTGTCATTAGACTGCAGTCACTGGCCATCTGAGCGGAGGGCGGGGAGGAACAGCCACTGATGACCACTGCCTGTCATTAGATTGCAGTCACTGGCCATCTGAGCGGAAGGCGGGGGAGGAACAGCCACTGATGACCACTGCCAGTCATTAGACTGTCATTAGACTGCAGTCACTGGCCATCTGAGCGGAGGGCGGGGGAGGAGCAGCCATTGATGGCCACTGCCTGTCATTAGACTGCAGTCACTGGCCATCTGAGCGGAGGGCGGGGGAGGAGCAGCCACTGGTGACCACTGCCTGTCATTAGATTGCAGTCACTGGCCATCTGAGCGGAGGGCGGGGGAGGAACAGCCACTGATGACCACTGCCTGTCATTAGATTGCAGTCACTGGCCATCTGAGCGGAGGGCGGGGGAGGAGCAGCCACTGGTGACCACTGCCTGTCATTAGATTGCAGTCACTGGCCATCTGAGCGGAGGGTGGGGGAGGAGCAGCCACTGGTGACCACTGCAATGCCTCGCTGATTAACCCCTTGTTCCAGGCTGTCAGCCATTCGTCCAATGTTCCTCCCGGATGGCACTGACGTCCCACAGTGCCGACACATGGACGCGATGGTGAGGGACACCACTGAAGGCCGGTGACCACAAGCTAGCGACCGACGTCCAAAACCAACCCTTGAAGCCTCTAGGTACATAGCATTGGTCCAGCGTCTGTCTTCCAGTCGGTCTTCCAGTCGGTGGCAATGCCACCAGCTCCGCTAAGGTAACCTCCTCCAGGGTTATCGAGTTGCCTTGCTCCGAATGGCATCTCCCTGTACTAACCTTTTGTTTGCTTACGATAACGTTGAGTACCATCCATCGCACTGGGGACTTCAGCGTACCCGACTGGCTTCCAATGCCAGCTCAGTGTTCACCTCCCGTGCCGGGCCCGGGGTCGTAGCTCACAGGCCGGCGGGCGGCCTTACAAAGGCTCCGTTCAGGCCGCCATTCACAGTGAGCACAGCGCGGCGTCACCTCCCACCTCCAGCGTCGCTTCCGAGCACCATCCATCAATTCGGCGCCGTCTGCCCTCCCACACTTTCCACCGCAAATCCCCGCCGAAAGCAGCGGCGGGGCGGTAGCCGCGGCAGCGGCGGCTGCGGCAGGCGGGCGGTGAAGGAGGGGGGGGGGGGGGCTTTCAGAAGACTGCCGATCGTGACGCATCAATGGCACTTGGACGGCTGACGCCACCCACACCCTGTATAGCCGCCCCTGCCGCCGACGCCGAAAAGGAGGTGCCACGACTGGGAGGAACACTTCAGAAAGTGGCGGAGACAGGCGCCAAAATAGAACGATTTAATTGGAAGAGAATGATAAACGGAAGAGAATAGAATGCAGAAGAGAATACTAATCCTATAGTGAATTATACTTGAGGAAGAGATATTTATATATAATAAGCGCAGCATGATATTAATGCTTTAATTTTCATGGTAGTACTACCAATACATACAAGTATTTGTTTCATGTATTTATAAATTCACCTCGCAATTGTAGAATGCGCACGAACATAATCGTCTTTGTCACATTTATCAAGCGATTCGCGACGTGGTCTATAACCGATTGATGATATCGTAGCGATGACAAAATACAAATTTCGGATTTAGTCCCATCCAGTCAGGCTTACCTGTTCAATGTTCATCATAGTCCCACTCAATGCGTCACCGACCGGTGTTCCCATCCGCCTCTGCTGCCGCCGCCCCTGTTCCGTCCCTGGCTCCGCCTCTGCTGCCGCCGCCTCTGTTCCGTCCCTGGCTCCACCTCTGCTGCCGCCGCCTCTGTTCCGTCCCTGGCTCCGCCTCTGCTGCCGCCGCCCCTGTTCCGTCCCTGTTCCGTCCCTGGCTCCGCCCCTGTTCCGTCCCTGCCGCCGCCCCTGTTCCGTCCCTTGCTCCGTCCCTGTTCCGTCCCTGGCTCCGTCCCTGACTCAGCCCCTGTTCCGTCCCTGGCTCCGCCTCTGTTCCCTCCCTGGCTCCGCCTCTGCTGCCACCGCATCTGTTCCGTCCCTGGCTCCGCCTCTGCTGCCGCCGCCCCTGTTCCGTCCCTTGCTCCGTCCCTGTTCCGTCCCTGGCTCCGTCCCTGACTCCGCCCCTGTTCCGTCCCTGGCTCCGCCTCTGCTGCCGCCGCCCCTGTTCCGTCTCTGGCTCCGCCTCTGTTTCGTCCCTGGCTCCGCCCCTGTTCCGTCCCTGGCTCCGCCCCTGTTCCGTCTCTGCCGCCGCCCCTGTTCCGTCCCTGGCTCCGCCCCTGTTCCGTCTCTGCCGCCGCCCCTGTTCCGTCCCTGGCTCCGCCCCTGTTCCGTCTCTGCCGCCGCCCCTGTTCCGTCCCTGGCTCCGCCCCTGTTCCGTCCCTGGCTCCGCCCCTGTTCCGTCTCTGGCTCCGCCCCTGTTCCGTCCCTGACTCCGCCTCTGCTGGCAGCCAGGTGAGGTCGACCTGAGCTGTTCAGCGCTGCTGGGAATATGCGGGTGTCGACAAAGCGAGGCCTGCTGAGACGGAAGCCGTGGCCCAGTATTGTCCGTCCGGCAGCGGCGACCCTCCGCCAATAGAGCCGGCACGGAAGCCGGGTGGTCCCTCGATGGAGTGTTTAAACGGCGCGACGCTCTGAGAGGCGTGAGAACGCTGAACGGCGACCGAGGTGTCTATGCGGGAGAGCGACGAGAGGGAAAGACGGAGAGGGACGGAGAGAGAGAGAGAGGGAAGGGAGGAGCCCATGAGGGAGGAGCACTGACGGATCTAGCACGGCTAGCATAAGCTGGCGAGGGAGGACGGCATGATTTGAAAAGTCCTAGAAAATAGAGACGTATCGGGTTTCGCTTTCTTGAGCAATCTCCTATACAAAGGGCAAATTCAAACCGTTTGACAGATATGGACTCGAAAACCCTTGGTGATGGACCCAAAATCCATGCATTTTCTGAATCAGCATGATGGCAGGCAGGTGTGTACCACCTACCACCCAGATCGGACCTCTATAGTAGGTATTCAAGTAAATTGTGAAAGCGTGGAATGGATACTGATTGCAATGCTATTCGTGTTTAGTGGCCAGAGTTTCTGCATACGTTGCCCTTTTGTGACATTCATCTGCGGCATACGAAAACAACACGCCTGGGTCGTGTGGTCAGTGTTGAAGTGTCCAGGGGGGTGCCATTCCGGGATTCCCCATGTATCGGCTGCCGAGCGGCTAAGAATGAGCGATGACGTCACTGGTCCAGTCGTGGCCAGCCCCGTCTCCGCAGCTGCGCTTTCGAGCGTTTTACGGTCTTTCGACGGCTGTTGACGAGCGGCAATTTGAAGTCGTCGCCGTTAGATAAGTAAGTTAGGTAGTTAGGTTGCAAGTCTATGCTTTTTAAAGCATAAGTCGTTTACGATGACCCTCAGACGCGCACCTGTCCAGACAGATTACTTCATTGATAACACAGAGTTAGAGCGAGTGTCACAGATCCGTGATCTGGAGTCATGATAGATTCAAAGCTGACCTTTGCGGCCCATGTGAACTGTACGGTACGCAAGGGCAACGAGCACTGGCTCTTGATTCGGTCGTTCCAACATGCGGGACGAGATAAATTTAGGCAAAGTGCCCTTATGGCTGCTTACTATGCCAATGTGCGCTCAGTTTTAGAGTACGGCAGCGTAATCTGGACAGGTGCGGCCATGGCCCACACTGAGCGGGTCGATCGGGTACAGCACAAATCCTCATGTGGCTTCAAGCACACCATCATGCTGGCTTTTCTTCTCTTTCGTACCGAGATCTTTTGCAATATTTCAAAGTCACCTCTCTGGCTTCTCGGAGAATCCAGCATGATATTCTGTTTGCTCGCAGCGTCTTTGACAACAGACTGGACTCAGGAACTCTCTTGTTCAATTTGCCCTTTGAGAGTGCCTGCCCGATCGACCCGCTCGCGAAACCTGCTCGCGGTGCCCCATGCACGAGTGAGCACTGTACAAAGTGGACTGTTTGTCAGGATTCCGAAAATAGTTAACACCTTCTTAAATAGTGATATTGTGGATGCAGATATGTTCGGAGGCAACTTTTGCAGTTTTAAAAATAGTGTCCTCAAGTATGTGGCGTCGCTTTAAACTTATACGATTGCTGGTGCTTTTTTGTATTTATTTATACATTTATGTGTTTATGTTTTACTATGTATTTAGTAGTTTACCATCGTGTTCTATCCTCTCACGACTTCGCCTGTTATTGGAGTCTTGCTCTGTTGGCGATCAATAAAATAAATATTAAAAAAAAAATATCTTGAGCATTAAGCCAATACAATGTCATTTATCGCCCCTCAGTCAGACCGGGGCAGTGTATGGCCGTCTCATCCCTCAGCCAGACCGGGGCAGCGTATGGCCATCTCTCCCCTCAGCATGAGTTAAGGGATGGATAATTATCCGCGGTAAACGTATCTTAAATAGGATCGTACCTTAGGCGCAACTATCCGTATCCCGTTCGAAATATTCGCACCGCACCGAGCCGCGTGCGGCGACAGCCGAGTTGGACCAGAGCACCAGTGACGTCACGTAATGTCAAGCGATTGGGGCGCTAAAATCCCCGGAGACTCTACCTCTCTTGTACGGCCTTGGGTTGTGTATTCAGTGTTGAATCCAAGGCCCTATAACCGTTGAATCAGTGTCCTTTTAATTAGGTAGGTATGTACGTGTTATTGGAACGTTTTTCTCCGTATTTTTGACAATTGCAAAGGGCGGGGCAGCGCAAATACATCGGCAAACTTATTTACGACTATCTACGAGATGGTCTGGGGGGTCTGGGGGTGGAGACAGCCCCCCCCCCCCCCTGTAAGTCGCCTCGCAGGGAGCGAATGCGAGTGGGGCGTTCTAAACTTGGGATCCTGTGGCCGTAATTGCTGTAAAGTTTAGGTCAGGTTCGATTATGTTATAACAATTTTGTAATTACAATTTTTTATCACAATTTGTAATTACATTTTTTCCAATATTTTAATAACATATCGAACCCTGTGAAAATTAGCCTGCCTAAAAAATTGTTATTTATCATGAAGGCATACAATGTTTCATCACTATCTTTTGCGAATATGTACCAAACTTCTATGAACAATCAACTCTCATTAAAGAAGTGCATTGAAATCGGCAGTTTAACTTGGCCCCGGACGGCGAACTATTAGTGTTAACGACTTATTACAACAAAAAAAAATCCATCAATTTTCAACCAACAGATATTTAATATATTACAGTGCACACATGGAACATTTATCTAAACCGTTTATTCATAATCAATCAATAAACGTTTCAGAAAACCGTGATGTATTCCGCGGATTAACTTGGCCAAGGATGGCGACGTATTTAGTGTATGCGATTTGTTTCATTGACCGATCAGGGACGTTGTCACGCTTCTTGGAGCACTTACTTCATTGCTGATCCTATGACTTGTTTACAAATAACATTCAAACCAGAGAGAGTGTTGGGTTATATGTTCGTCACCATATGTTAGTAGTACATATTTTGTTTATTTCCCATAATTTAATTTTTGAAATAGAAAATGCTATTTCACTTTTAAATTGAGGCACGATCAATTTGAAGCGACACATGTGCAGGGGCGGATCCAGGGGGGGGGGGGGCAAAGGGACCATGCCCTCCCCCCACAAAAAGGTCCTGATACTATGTTTTGCCACCCCCCCTCCCCCCCTCCTCCCCCAACGGTCGGACGTACAGTTGTACAAATTGCCTTTGCAGCAGTCAAATCCAGCTATCAACAGTGAAAACTTGCATATTTATCGCCGCTTGCGCGGCATGACACAATACGCAATTGCTTATACAAATTGGAAAATGGGAAAACAAATAAATAAAGTGTCTGGCAGTCTCTCCTTGGCGGTACCTAATTGCTAGTCCCAGGCCCATTCCCTTAAAAAATATTAACTTTCAAGCGGGCTACATGTTTAGCTAGTCTGCCGAGTTCCGAAAAAAAGGCGACGCGAACTCAAAGACGCGGACATCGGCACCCGGAAGCTGCTCCCGCGGTGCCCAACTTGCTGGACCGAAGAGCTATTAGTGAGACCAGGCCAGGACCATCTCCCAAGCCAACTCGCCCCAGGCTCCTCCAGATCCGCAGGGACCATTTATGTGCGGAAAAGTCGTTTTGCTTTCGGAAAATGAGGGAAAAGCAAATGTGTGCGGAATTATGTGCGGTATATATATATATATAATATATATATATATATATATATATATATATATATATATAATATATATATATATATATATATATATATATATATATATATATATATATATATATATATATATATATATATATATATATATATATAT
>JAXIVJ010005079.1:0-76967 GCA_036785665.1 Chirona hameri | reverse complement strand
CCCGCCTCTGCCCCGCCCCTGTCCCGCCTCTGCCCCGCCTCTGTCCTGTCCCTCCCTGTCCTGTCCTGCCCTGCCCTGCCCTGTCCCGCCATATCCTGTCCCGCCTCTGCCCCGCCTCTGCCCCGCCTCTGCCCGCCTCTGCCCCGCCTCTGTCCCTTCTTGTCCTGTCCCTCCCTGCCCTGTCCTGCCCTGTCCTGCCCTGTCCTGCCCTGTCCTGCCCTGCCCTGTCCTGCCCTGCCTCTGTCCTGCCTCTGTCCTGCCTCTGCCCCGCCTCTGCCCCGCCTCTGCCCCACCTCTGTCCCGCCCCTGTCCTGCCTCTGCCCCGCCTCTGTCCCGCCTCTGCCCCGCCTCTGTCCCGCCTCTGCCCCGCATCTGCCCCGCCCCTGTCCTGCCTCTGCCCCGCCTCTGCCCCGCCTCTGCCCCGCCCCTGTCCTGCCTCTGCCCCCGCCTCTGCCCCGCCCCTGTCCTGCCTCTGCCCCGCCTCTGCCCCACCTCTGTCCCCGCCCCTGTCCTGCCTCTGCCCCGCCTCTGTCCCGCCTCTGCCCCCGCCTCTGTCCCGCCTCTGCCCCGCATCTGCCCCGCCCCCTGTCCTGCCTCTGCCCCGCCTCTGCCCCGCCTCTGCCCCGCCCCTGTCCTGCCTCTGCCCCGCCTCTGCCCCGCCTCTGCCCCGCCTCTGCCCCGCCCCTGTCCTGCCTCTGCCCCGCCTCTGCCCCGCCTCTGTCCCGCCTCTGCCCCGCCTCTGTCCTGTCCCTCCCTGTCCTTCCCGCCCTATACCGGCCGCAGCTGACCACAGCCTGATGCTGAATCACGACTCGGGGCCATGTCTCGACAGAGCCGTATGTAATGCCGCGCAGCCGTATCACATGAAAATGATGCTCGGGCTTGGTTAACGAACCAAAAATGATTATCACATTTTTATTCTTATACCCTGCCCCGCCCTGCTTGGCCCTGCTCTGCACGTTGCCGCCGTCCTGTCCTGCCCCGCCCAGTGGCACCGGCACAGCTGTTGCATTGGCGTGCTCTCGGTTAGATAAGTCAATTTAGATTACCCGATACAGAGCGAAAGTTTCGGTCAAATTGGCGAATATTATGGTCATGACTAGATATAATAGTTGTAATAGCAATATAGACTAACGTGACTAAAATTAGCATCACAGCGGTCGGAATTCACAATTTTGACAAAACAACTCCGGTACAATTTTGACGGTGGCCTAAATTTTAGGGGGGGGGGGGCAATGCCACCCCAGTGTCACGGCAGGGGTGGCAGTCTCCCACCTGCCCCTATGGTGGCGCCGCCATTGTCTTCCATGTGCTAGCTCCTCGGCCACGAGGCACATGGGGGCCGGATCGCCGTGCCCGAGGAACTGCGTGTCAATCGACTGGAGAAGGACGTTGTTCGAATAGTAGGTAACAAGTTAGAAGTGTAGCTGAAAATTAAAACAATCTGTTTCCCGAATGCGTTATTTGAAATAGAAAATCCAAATTTTATCAGCTTCAATTTTCAAATAGTTCAATTTGAAATGGTGCCCAGTGCCTCTGACTCTGACCTCTGACCTCTGACCTCTGACTCTGACCTCTGAGACTGACACATAACCAATCACGGGCCACATGAGGGTGTCGTTTTATATTATTTTCGTAGTGCTCGAAAGCCTACAATGTTTACAGGAGGGTGGGGGGAGGGGGAGTCTGGGCTACTGCTGGTTTGGCTAATCGCGTATAGAACGTCCAGCTTATAGTTTTACGTCGAGATCGCAAAGCGGCTGCACGGCGCGGTACGCCTGCATTAGTGAGACTCTAATAAACCGGCTTTGAATTGCGAAAAGTAACCACACAGGACAGGCTTGTACTTGGCAGCAGGGGCGTCGCCACGGATTTTGTACTGGGGGGGGGGGGGGGGGCGCAGTTACAGTCGCAGATAGTGGCGTACCCAGGATTCACTCCAAGAGGGGGACATTTTGTATCAGGGGCATAAGGTGCCCCCACCCCCAAAAATAACCGGATTTGACCCACTATATTTTTACACAGGCATATCTTTTTTTCTCGAAAAAACAACAAAAAATCATTCATTTTGTCAAGCAAGTCTGCTTTCTTGGGGAGGGGGACGCTCCCCATATTTTTGAACGGGGGGGACGCGTCCCACCCCCGTCCCCCCGCCGCCGACGCCCATGCTTGACAGGGACATGCGGAGCCACCGTTGGTATTTTGCAGAGCAGCTGCATCATTTGAAAATCTCCCGTCGAAGCAGCGCCACACGCTTCCGTCATCCCCGTTTGCGGCAATATTGGGTCACTTCCGCTCCGACGCAGCCCGCCTGTGGCGAACGCGCTCGGTGGTGGCCCCCGGGTGCAGCTGGCAGGAAGCCGGAGCGATGCCTCACACGCGGCACAAGCGTGAATTCCACCGGCATTACGTCACTACATTATTTAACCGTCTTCCATCCCTCACGGACCAAGCCAGAGACAATCAGTACTGGGGAGTTTTCCTTTCACTGCGTGCCATCTCCCTGGGTGTATTCCCCCCCCCCCCCGTGTCACCCCGCCTCCCCCGGTCCGTGGCCTGGACTCGCCTCTGAGTGGGCGTATCGTGGCCGGTTGCCGGCCTGGTACCAGGCTGGCCCGCCGGCTGTAAGCACAGAAGAGCGCAGCAGGGGCCCGGCGGGTTAGGACCGGGCCGAGCAACAGCGCGTCTGTTCTCATCTGACCTGTCCCGCACCTGTCCGAGCAGTGCGTCTGGCGGCGGACGGCGTCCATTGGGAAGAGTTAACCACCTGAAGGTAAGTGTAAAGGGACGATTAGTTGTCTCGGTTTGACGAAATGAAGTATCGTTATAGTTAATTACGAGGTTTTATGTATGTATTTATTTATTTGAATGCAAGGTTTTATTAATAGCTATTGATCACAATGCCTCGTGCACATGCCTCAATACGATTTCGCTCCAAACTGGGCCGTTTAGGGGTATATTTATGAATGTATGTCCCTCTGCCTTGCCCTCTGTAACTAAAAACAGTGATTAAACGCACGATGGTTCCCATATTCTCTTACTTATTTCTGGGCGGGTCGGTAAAATTATGCTGCACCTACGGGAACCCTTCCCGCGTGAAACAAAATCATGTCCGCCAACATATTAACCGGTTACCAAGCGCCCTGGTAGCAGGGATGGAACTTTATGTATCTTTGGGAGACCCCCCCCCCCCCCAATGCTGAGCTGAGCCACCCATGCTGCTCCGCCCCCCCTCAATGTTTTCTAAAATGTGTGCCTCTCTAAAAGCTTAAGGACGGGCAGAGGTGTCGTTTTACGCAAATGATTGGTAGGGTCCAACCGCTCCGCCAAAACCTAACTTACCCTAAATTTGAGTTTCTCCTCGGATTCCAGGCACTTAATTTTGGGTTCCAGCCTCAAAAAAAAATCTAAAAAATAAACAAAGTACACCTTTGTCACTACAACACCACCAGATTCAAATATCGTCACGGATTCGCGGGTTGAGAGGGGAGGAAATTTGACCCTTCTGTCTATCCCTGTGACACACAGCCTTTTTCACATGGTGACCGGTTCACTGGCGGATCCAGCCTCCCTCTGTGGCGGGTCTTTTTTTGTGGCAAAAAGTACCTCCCCATTTTTTTTTGTATCCGTAGATTTGGGTCGCTCACCTTATTTTGGTATTCGAGCTTAAGAAATTCACTTCAAATTAACGAAAATTAATTTTGTGGATTTGTTTTCTTCCGAAAACATTTATTTTTATTTTGGGTGGTCAAAAACCAAACATTTCGCAAATCCGAGATAGCTATTTTGAAGAGAATGTCATGTCCTTTCTTTTGACGATTTTATTTGCAATTTGCTTCAAAACTCCACTTTCTACGATTTGTCCAACATTTATCGTTTTTCCACCAAAAATGGTATGACATGACGTCATTAAAACGTCATTATCTCACAAAATACTGCATCAATTTCATTGCAATTTGGTGAGAAGTGGGTTTAATTGATGCAGCATAAGGTACTCAAAGTTTCACGTTAATATCTATCATAGTTTTAAAGTTATTGATAAAATGAAGAGGGGGGGGGGGGCAGATTATGCCCCCCCCAGCGGGGCGCGGATTAAAGGGAATTGGTCACTTTGAAAGTTGTCTTGAAATTCAACCATACGGTGCATCTTGAGCTAAAAACTACGAATATGACTTTCGTTTGGACAACTGATGGATATATGTGGAGAAAGAAGTAAGTTTCTCTTTGAATTTCACGAGAAATCGTACGACGGCAGCTGGCGTTCTGGCTCCGCCTGACGCCAAGTACAGTCTCTGACAAGGGTCGCCGCGCCGCCCGGGCGGCTGAGCGGATATTAACGAGGCGTCGTGATTAGATACTACGTGCCAGAGAGTGTACCTGCCTCCGGCGGCGAGCGTTCATGTCCATGTCCCCGACCGTGGCCCGGAACAGCGGACATGAAACCGGGCCCACTAGTCCTGTTTCGAAATTACTTAACGTAGGAAGGTAATTATTTTACCACAACCCATTTTTAGAACTGCTCTACAAATCTGCTATCTCAGTCCAAAACCCCATGTTAAAGGTGAACTATTCCCTTTAAGTGTCACTGGGGCTGCTTGAATGGGGCACCACAATACATTTCCCGCCGCTAGAGGCGCTGATGATCAACTGCTACCAAGCGGACCGGCGTCTGTGCGTCAGAGTATAGGGCGCATTGTTTACGGCGGAGTTGTGAAGAGGTTAGAGTGGTACAGATGTGTTCAAACTTATACGAAATGTTGGTGTCTATGAGTGTATTCGAAACCTGAAAGTATTTCTCGCTGGGGTCAATCGTTTGTCCTCGGGAGGTCATATAGTGCCCGCGAGGTCAAATATCGGGTACCGCATAACATGTGTCCTGATGTACTTATCGAAGTCGTTTCAACGGCTAAATATTCCCACTGCTTATAGAGGGTTCACAACGAGTGATCTGACCGCCCCTGGTCACCGGTTGACCTCAGGTCACAACATAAGTTACCATTATGACCTATGGGAGAATGACTGTGTACCGCATCATATTTTTTATTCCCAAAAATCATTTGGAGAAACCATTCTACCACCATCGCCTTCCCTTTAACCCATCGAAGGTAAGTTTGAACACAATCGGTCGGTAAACAACGAATACGTATTTGGACGGCTCGTGAAATCGATATTAGCGCCTTTCCAGGTGATCGGAGGTCAAACGGTGACCTGGAGGGGTCAAGTCTTGCGTTGCGCACCGTCTATAGGCTGGTGGTAATATTTAGCCGTTGAAACGACTTCGGTAAGTACTTTAAGGAAAATGTTATGCGGTACCCAAGATTTG
Organism: Chirona hameri; assembly: GCA_036785665.1. NCBI lineage: Eukaryota > Metazoa > Arthropoda > Thecostraca > Balanomorpha > Balanidae > Chirona > Chirona hameri. The sequence goes on along the minus strand of JAXIVJ010005079.1, from coordinate 71,644 downwards.
ACATCGCAGGCCCTCTTTGACCTCCTGAGGTCAAACGATTAACCTCAGCGATAAAAGCTTTTAGGGTTCGAATACACTCATAGACACCAACATTTTGTATAAATTTGAACACAATCGGCCGGTAAACAACGAATAAGTATTTGGACGGCTCGTTAAATGGATATTAGCGCCTTTCCAGGTGACCCGAGGTCAAACGGTGACCTAGATAGGTAAAGTCTTGCGTTGTGCACCTTCGGTGGGATAAAGGGAAGGCGATGGTAGTATAATGGGTTCTCTAAGTGATTTTGGGAGACAAAAATATGCGATACCCCGTCATTCTCCCATAGGCCATAATGGTAACTTATGTTGTGCCCTGGGTCAACCGGTGACCAGGGGCGGTCAGATCACTCTTTGTGCACCGTCTATAGGCTGGTGGGAATATTTAGCCGTTGAAACGACTTCGGTAAGTACTTTAGGGAAAAGTTATGCGATTCCCGATATTTAACCTCCCGGGCATTCTTTGACCTCCCGAGGTCAAACGATTGACCTCCGCGAGACATGCTTTCAGGTTTCGAATACACTCATAGACACTAACATTTCGTATAAGTTTGAAGACATCTGTACCACTCTAACCCATTCAAAACTCCGCCGTAAACAATGCGCCCTGCACTCTGGACGCACAACCGCCGGTCCGCTTGGTTGAGCATCAGCGCTATCTACAATAGCTTCAATTGTGGTGCCCCATTGCATCAGGTGCGCTGTTTTGTTCTATCAAATACAAACTTCAAAATGTATCACTCGAGAGAGAAAAACTTCCGTTTTCATGAAGTTTTCTCCTGAGATCATCGTTTTTCACATTCAGAGCAGGGGTCCTCAGGTCTAATTTATAAGTTGACCTAGCCTAGTCTTCATGAATATTATTCGAAGCGCCTGGAGGAGACAAACACGATGGCGTCAAAGTTATTACATTATATTTATGAGGTAACAAGTTATTTGCAAAAAAATACCCATAAATATATAGTGACCTAGTGACCTATGGTGACCTCAATATTGACCTGAGCCCAAAACTATAAAACAGTTCCGAATTGAATGTTGACGAGCTATGGAATGGTGTTCTTGGATTTCGTCTACTCTTTATAGGAGCCGAGTTAGGAGGGGTGGTTCAGAACCAATCAGATTGAGATCATCCCAATGACGTCACATTGCACAGTGGGCGATAACGGCCTGCTAGGGGTGAAAACGCGACATGGGGTGAAAAAATAAAATTCCAAAAAAATACTAGTTTATACAGTTGATTTTCAAGAAAAATGTCGATAGCATGAAAGTATAACACAGATTCGCCAATAAATTTGTGTATTTGTATGCGCCATGCCTTCATCCGATCCCATTGTTCAGCCGCCGATATTGCTATGGCGCGCCTCATTCTCCTCGCATGGATATATGCTAATGTGAGAGGCAAAGAACGTTTCGTAGAGGCTTTGTGTTTTTTCTTCTTGAAAGTACAAATCATCAGCAGCCCGAAATACCTATATATGACCATTCATGTGAATTAGCAATTTTATATTCTAACATTAAGTGAGGTATGTTATTTGAAGTGGCGGACCAGCAGAATCAAAACTTGAGTTAATTCTAGAATTTTCATTCCACGGTTCTCCGCTTTGATGAAACATGTTTCTGCCTCGTTAGAGTTTATACTTTGTGCCTATTAAAAGAAACCTTTCGCATATTTGCGCTTTTTATTTGGAGCTTATTTTATAGTGTACATCGCTATTAAAGGAAATAGTTCACCTTCGGACATTTTTTCAGAACACGATTTTATTATATTATTTAACAGTTTCTTTTTTTCTTTTTAAAAATGGTCCTACATCGCGCTAATTCAGGACAGAAAGTTGTAAATTATTGATTTTATGGTGTGCGTTATTGGTCTGCGCATGCTCCATGGCAGTGCTGGCACTTTCAGACGGTACGGTACAACATATATGCGCCGTATTCCTTCGCCAAAAAGTCAAATATCTTCGGCTGGAGTCTTTTCAGCCAAGACAAGTTCCAGATCAGGATTTCTCAACACGGGCTACAAAACTGCTATTTCAGTTCAAAACCCATGTTGAAGGTGAACTATTTCCTTTAACTCTGCGCCATTGCACTGCCCGGATCTCTGCTGTCCCTAGTTAACTGGCCGTACAAAGACCATTTTCTAAAGATAAAAGTTCAAAGATAGCAAATGACAAGGGCTACAAAATGGCTATCTCGGATTTTCGACATTTTTGTTGTTTTTACCCCCAAAAATGCAAAAAATATTTCGTTTAAAAAGATGCCCTCAAAATCACACTTCTCAAACATTTTCCAAAAACCGGAATACATGTTGAGAACCACATATGGCCAATACCCAAGCAAAATTTCAAAGCAATATCTTTGTTTTTGACTGACTTATGGCTCCCGAAGTAAGAGTAACTCATGACATCATATTTGTTACAGCGTTTTTGGCTTTTGTTGACCTGATACAGACAAATAAATGCCAGCACTGTATTTCTGAGACAAAACCGGTCTAGAAACATGCTTTTTATATTTGTATTTATCAATTTCAAATTTTGACCTTATGTAACCCGACCTTGATCTGAGCTGAGCTTGACACTAACCTCACTTAAATGAGGTCAGATAGTAAAATGACTATCACTATCGAATTATACGTCTACAATAGCCCATACAACATGTGTCGCATGACTTCCGTAGATTTTCTGCGCATAGTGACCTTTTGTGACCTGACCTTGACCTTTGCCAAGAATCTCACTTTAGCTCATGCGGGATGTGTATTATACCTTTAGGAGCATTGTGGGTGATCATGGTCGCAATCAAAGGCTTTGGATGGAAAGTATGGCCCATAAACTGAAATGCCTCGATTTTGACCTTTGACCCGACTTTGACCTAATATGTGACCTCAATTCCACAATTGCGAGTATGCTTTAAATGTGAGTCACTGAGAGCTTTCGAATGCCGCCTTGCGCGTCTCGCTGCGATCATTGGTTCCGGAGAGAACGAGAGGGGGGGGGGGGGGGGATATTTGCCTCCCCCGGTCAATGCTGGGTTAAACCCATATAAAAGAAAGTGCATATTTTGAGCTCCCTGATTCATCAGCTATCGATTGATATGCTACATGTTCAAACCGATGCCGTAAATTGAAGCAGAAACGTCGTGTCGCGCCAAAAAGCCCTTCTCGCCCACTGTGCATTGGGAGCATTTGGTATAGCAATTTAATTCCCCATGGCCCACTAAAGGGATGCCAACCCCTGCGTCAGAGTTGAGATCATGAGCGTGACAATTGAGGCAATACGCCTGATCAAGAAAGTCCTTGAAAGTACCTTGTACCTTGAAAGTACCTTATTAAAGTACCTTGAAGAAAGTGAGTCAAAATACAGGTGTATTTTTGGGAGGTCTTGTAAGGAGTGTGTGAACGACCGACGGGGTGCAAGCAATTCTTGAATATAGGTAGGGAATTTACATCCAAGATTTGCTATAGCTGTAAACCAAGTGTTTAAATCAGTAGATAACATTTATATCAATAATTAATTACAGAGAATAATCAACTTGAGGTTAAGGGTGAGGAATTTCACTTTGACATTCCTGAATCTACCGAGCAGTGAGCAGCACTGGCGGATCCAGCAGTCCTTTGGGGAGGGGGGGGGGGCAGCTTTTTGCGGCAAAAAGGTACCCCCCATTTTATTCTCCGGATTTGGGCCGGTCACCTTATTTTGGTATTCGAGCTTGAGAAATTCACTTTTCACATTCACAAAAATGCATATTTTTCATTTGGGGGTTCAGACACCCAAAATTTCGCAAATCTGAGATAGCCAATTTGAAGAACGTGTAATTTCCTTTCTTTTCACGCTTTTTATTTGTAATTTGTTTCAAAACTCTATTTTCTAAGATTTTCCAAACATTTATCGTTTTTCCACCAAAAATGGCATGACATGACGTCATTAAAACGTCATTATCTCCGAAAATGCTACATCAATTTCATTGAGCGTTGGTGAGAAGACTTAGACTTGATTTAGCATAAGGTACTGGAAGTCTCACGTTTATATCTATCATAGTTTTCAGGTTATTGAGAAAGTCCGTGAGGGGGCAGATACTTCTAAGGTTTGAGCTAGAAGTACCTATCTCACCTAGGTACCTATCTATAATTTGTTATATTTTGATTGCACACTTGCATTCAGTTGCTGGCACTAGGTCCAAAAAATCAATTTATTGACGCGTCAATTTTTTTAATGCAAAGTGGGCGGAGGTTGTCATAGGCACTGTACTTAACCCTCGTCCTACGGGGGGGAGCTGACAGCCCCCCCCCCCTGAGGTTTTTCTTGAATAGCTTTTTACACATGCGGCGTGTCCTGCTAAAATTTGTAGTGGCTGAGTTTACAACAATTATACGTATGCTGTAAAAATTAAATTGGAATTGGTTCAGTAGTTTGGGAGAATGTTTTGATGACGTCATGCTGGTGGAAAAACGATACATATTTGAAAAATCGTAGAAAACAGAGTTTTGAAGCAAATTGCAAACGCAATTCACCAAAGATGGCATTGTCTTTAACATGGCAATCTCGAAAAAAGGTTTTTGACCTCTAAAATAAAACAAAACTGATTTGTTTGGAAAAATCACCACACAATCAACATTTTCAAAGATGTTAGAAAAACCGGATGTGAGAGAACTGAGTATGGACAATACCCAAACCACATTTCAAAGCAATATCTCTATTTTTGACTGGGTGATGACTTCCTAAGTGTAAGAAACTCATGACGTCATTTTATATAACTTTTTTGACTTCTATTTAGACAAGATACGAACAAATAATTACCATTTCTGCATTTCTGAGACAACTGGTCAGGAACATGCCTTTTTATTTACATTTATCAATTTCAAATTTTGAGGATTTCTGACAGCAAAATCGCTGGGCGCGGGCCCGAGAGGGCTCTACGCTCGCGTAGGAGGGCCGGATCAAGCCTTAGAGGGACCATACGCTGGTTTGAAAGGTCCAGTCCTAGTCCTGAGTGGGCCCTACATTAGTCAGATATGGCCTTTCCCGGCTTGAAATGGGCCTGCGTCTGTTTGAGAAGACTTTTACAGGCCTCAGATGGCCCTAAGCCGGTCTGAGAGGGCCCTTACTAGGCGACAAAGGACCCTATACCGGACACCAGGCGAGCCATTTGGGCCCGCCTTAGACAGAGGCCTGGTCTGAGCCCTCTCAGGCCTGGCAATGGCTCTCTGAAACGGACGGAGGGCCATTCAAGTCTGGCAATGACCCTCTCAGGCTTAGAAAGGGCCCTCTCAGGCCCACCGATAGTACTCTCAAAGAGACTGAGGGACCTCTCTTACCGACCTTAGGGCCCTCTCACACCGGCACAGGACCCCTCAGAACGAGTGAGGGCCCTTTCAGACCTGCTGGTGGTCCTCCAGACCAGCATAGGGCACTCAAACTCAAGTCTTGCAAGGGCCCTACAAGACTGGCTTAGGGCCAGGGGCGTCGCCGACAAGGGTAGGGTAGGGGTCCAGCCCTACTCTCAAAAGGCAGGGACCCCACTCTCAGTCGCCCCCCCCCCCCACACACACACACTTTTGCGGGGAAAGTTAACAATTTATCGTAAAAATTGTCTTTGCAACAGTAAAAATTCAGCTATCCACAGTTTAAAACTATACAATTTTGCGCCGCTTCGCGGCATGACACAAGTTTCGCAATTGCTTATACAAATTTGGAAAATGGGAAAATTAATTCCATTAAATGTCTGGCAGAGGCTCTCCTTGGCGGTAATTGTTGGCCCCAGGTCCCACTCGCTTCATAAATATTAACTTTCAAGCAGGATACATGTTTAGCTAGTCTGCCGAGTTCCGAAAAAGGCGACGCGAACGCAAAGACGCGGACATCGGCACCCGCGGAAGCTGCTCCAGCGGTACCCGACTTGCTGGACCCGGAAGAGCTAATCATGGGGACCAGGCCAGGAGCATCTCACCAAGCCATCTCCTCTCAGGCTCCTCCAGAGCCACAGTGACCATTTATGTGCGGAAAAGTCGTTCTGCCTCTTGCTGCTTTCAAACCATTTGCACCGTTACCAGTTGCACGGTAAGACGGTAAGACAACCGGTGGGTGCTGTCCGACCATTTGTAATTTTCTTGAAAAGTTGTGCATTAGGGATTTCAAGGGCGGGGAATTTAATGGTGATGACCAAGAAAATATATTTTTTTATCCAAAATACGGCCTTCCGAATTTTCCCAAGTTCACTGTGCAGGCCTAATTGTGACGATCAATAACTCCGCGACTAAATAAGCGATTTCGATAACTTTTTTTTTGTTTGGATCAGGATTAGTCGAAGAACAATTTGGCAATCACGGATTTTTTGTTCTCACGTGACCTCGTGCCCTATTTTTTGCGCCGTGACTTGGTTGCACTTGCATATACGAGGTTTTAAGATGGTTTTCGTGGTCAGGATGAAAATTTAGGTTAGAAACATGCATCGCAAAGCATATTGAACCAAAAACTGGAATTTGACCTCTTGACCTGAGATGACCTCACTTAATACAATGTACGGGGATGGTGATATGTGTAGCTTCCGATGTTTGCTACATGTTTTGAGGCATCCTATATATTTCACGCCTCTCTAATTCCAAAGTTGGGGCATTCCACAGTAAGACAACCGATGGGTGCCGTCCGACCATTTGTAGTTTTCTTGAAAAGTTGTCTATTTGGGGTTTCAAGGGCGGGAAATTGATTGGTGGTGACCAAAAAAATCCCCCCAAAATATTTTCAAAAATACGACTTCCGTATTTTCCCAAGTTCACTGTGCATGCCTAATTTGACGACCAATAACTCCGAGACTAAAAAAGATATTTTGAAGAAGAAACACTGTTTGGATCAGGAATAGTAGAAGAACGATTTGGCAATCACAGATTTTCGTGTTTTTTTTGTCACGTGACCTTGTGACCTACTTTATGCGCCGTGACGTTGACCTGTTGGAAACTTAAATTAATATTTTCGTCTGATGACGATTTGAGCTTCATTGATGTCCTTTCGTATAAACAAAAAGTAACAAAGTGGGGTTCGATGTGTACCAACTACTTTTGGAGACTTCCGCAGTAAGACAACTACAATGTTAAAATGTGCCGTCCGACCATTTTAATTTTTCTTGAAAAGTTGTGCACTGGGGCTTTCAAGGGCGTGGAATTAATTGGTGGTGACCGAAAATCCCCCCCCCCCCCACACACACACACAATCCAAGATAAGGCCTTCCGAGAAGAAAAAAAGCTACTTTTAAAAACTACTTTTGAGCCTTGCAATGCTGACACAATACCCTGTTTGGGTACGTTACGTTGTATTGACCTGACAGGTCATATGGCGACCTGATGTCGGTGTAACAGGCACCAACCGAGAGGTGTCGTCGTCAGGAGTCACTCTGGACTTTGTTTCGAAAGCGTATGTCAAGTAGATGCGAAGTTATCGACAGACAGGTGCCCGAGCAGCGTATTATGTCTGCATTGCAAGGCTCAAACATAGTTTTTACAGGTCGAAACCCACTTTGTTTATTTGTTTATACGAAAGGACATCTATGAAGCTCAAATAGTCATCAGACGAAAATGTTAAAAATTTCAGTTTTAAACCGGTCAAGGTCACGACGCAAAAAGTAGGTCACGAGATCACGTGAAAAAACATGAAAATAGAAAATCCGTGATTGCCAAATTGTTCTTGGACTAATCCCGATCCAAACAAAAAAAAGTTATCAAAATCGCTTCTTTAGTCTCCGGAGTTATTGGTCGTCAAAATTAGGACTGCCCATTGAACTTAGGAAAATTCGGAAGGCCGTATATTGGTTTTATTGTTTTGGTCACCACCAATGAATTTCCCGCCCTTGAAATCCCCAGTGTACAACTTTTCAAGAAAATTAAAAATGGTCGGACGGCAAATTTGATTTTTTTTTTGGTTGTCGAATACGAATTGTTCTAGTTAGTTTTTTTACTTTACGTTAAGTGATTGTTTGTTACAGTTCGGTACATATGCATACGCCATACAGTTATTGTTATCATATATACTTTTGAGCGCTGACTGCCACCGGTTATCGTGATTTATTATCCGAGGCCAGTTAATGTATATGAAAAATACCTTTATTTCAATATTTGTCATCATACCGAGATGTGCAACCAGGAAAAAGGGTTACCTGAAGCTTGGCTCCACTCACGATCTGGTTCCAATATTAAAATTTCGTTTGCCACGACCGAAAATTAAAATACATTTTCACGCCGCTTCGCGGCGTCACATCAGTGGCCATCATCATAACGAAGCCATCGTCATCGTCTTCGGTTCGTCGTAACGCTGAATAGAATGAATAACATTTTTAGCTTCTTATCCTGTACAAGGCCCATCGCCTATATTTCTGGATTTTATCAGGCAAACGCGTAACAATTCATCGCTGCTTGGCGGCGCTAAATAGCAGGTACCTACTGTAACATGACAATCCACATTGAAATGCTGCAAAGGCTACACGCATAAAAAAATGTGGTTACATTTTTTTCTTCTCATTTCAGCCAACCCCCCACTCAAAAAGTATCCGCGACGCCCCTCTCAGGCCTTCTCAGACCGGTATGGGACTCTTTCAGGTCTGACGAGGGCCCTCTTAGGTTTGTCCAGGTCTTTTTCAGACCAGAAAGTACACTCAGACCGACTGGAGGCCCTTTCAGACCTGCTAAAACGCTCGGGGGCCCTTTTCAGCTCGAGGGCCCCTTGACGTCTGATGTGCCCCCCCCCCGAAATTTTGTCCTGGATCCGCCCCTGAAAGCTTGAGGGAGCCACCAAGGCCTGGGGGGCCACTTTGCTACGTGGCCCCTTCCTTGGCCGAATCCTGGATCCGCCACTGATGGCAGCAGCGTGTGGTGAGCGGACACGCAATAACATTCAGTGAAGACAAATCACAAACATTCCAACAGAGTACTCGACTCCTCAAAGCCTGTTGACGTCTAGCTACGCAAATACATGAATGTTTATCATGTTGGAATGTTTATCGTGTTGCTAGGGCTGTTACCACGCGGACCCACGAGGGCCTGCGCCGGCTGTCAGCGACACAAATTGAACTTTGGTACCACACATTGCTGAACAAAGCAAATGTGGTAGCGGGTATCGTTCAAACACGCGGCAGTATCTGTTTTCGAAGCAGTCGAGCGTGGAACTTCCTTTGCAATTTGTATATATATATATATATATATATATATATATATATATATATATATATATATATATATATATATATATATATATATATATATATATATATATATATATATATATATATAAAATGTCAGTAAAGAGTAAAGGAATTAGCTGTTAAGTATTTCGCTGACATAACGACTGACGATGACGATAACAAGTCAACGAAGGAGACAACTCCAAAGTTCAATATGATAGATAATTTAAATTATAGTGATAAATGGAGCATTGTTTACCGATAAATGTCCCGTCGTGTCATCAGTAGAAACCGAGATACGCATTTTGCGCCTTGACAAGCGTATCACAGAGGCGTTCTTTCTGCCGATAAGACTACCGTTCGATTTTTGACCTCTCTAAATGTTTAGCCCAATTTGTTTTGCCGATTGCATTATCTAAGCGGTGCTAGATAGTGGACAGCCCTGGAGACACCTCGACAAAATGATGGCCAAAGGCGGGTCCAGAACGCGTGGTGGGAGGGGGGAATCCCCAAAAGTCTCACACAATTATGAAAACTCGTCTGATTTCGCTTGCTCATGCATAGATAGCTGATTTAAAACAAACTTTCCTCAGTGAAAGTTGCTTAGTTTTTCTTCTATATCAGTAAATGTTCAAAATTATGCGTCGATTTCAGACGGTTTGAGGGCATGGTCCCTTTGCCCCCCTCCCCCTCCCGGATCCGCCCGGCGCCCATGACGATGGCCACTGTTGTTATCTGAAAATCTCTGGTCAGATGAAAGATAGCATATTTCACCAGAAGAGCTAAAATACACGTCTAGTCATAGGTGTCGATTTATATACCTTTGGGGTGGCTCTCGGGGCCCCTCAATGTTGAGTGCGTCCCCCCAATGGTACCCTCGGCCCCCCCACCCCAATGTTTACCCTCGTCCCCTACCCCCCCCCAATGTTTTTGGCCGCTGGCGGATCCAAGAGGGAGCAAAGCGGCCCAGCCTCCCACAACGCCTGAAATCGGCAAACACATTGACACGTTTCCTATTTCAAAAGAAAATCGAAGCAGCTTTTACTAAGAAACGTTTGTTTTAACCCTGGCCCTATGGGAGCTTTTTCACCTTCGCCCTACGGGGAGGGGGGGGGGGGGGGGGGGGCCTGACAGCCCTCCCTGTTAACTTCCAAACCAAGCAACTTAGAGCAATGCGGTAGGAACCAGCATGTGCCTGTCATGAGAGGAATCTAACAGTATGCGATTTTTAGGTTTCAGGGCAACGGGTGACCTTCTAGGTCAAGTGAATGACCTCGGATTTACCACGTCCAGAACAGCGATTTTGCTCTTCAGAAAACCTCAAAATTATAAATTGATAAGTGTAAATAAAAAGGCATGTTCTTAGACCAGTTTGGGCTCAGGAATACAAAAAAGTAATTATTTGTTCGTATCTTGTCCAAAAATGTCAAAAAAGTTATTAAAAAATGACGTCATCAGTTTCTTACACTTAGGAAGCCATCACTCAGCCAATAATGGAGATATTGCTTTGAAATTTGGTATGAGTATTGTCCATACTCAGTTCTCTCACATATATTCCGGTTTTTATAATATCTTTGAAAATTTTGATTTTGTGGGGATTTTTCATTTGTTTGTGTTTTTTTACATTATTTTAGGGGTCAAAAACCCAAAATTTTGCAAATCCGAGATTGCCATTTTAAAGAGGATGACATTTTGTATCTTTGGTGAATTGAGTTTGCAATTTGCTTTAAAACTCTGTCTTCTACGATTTTTCAAATATTTCTCATTTTTTACCAACATGACGTCATCAAAACATTATTATTTCCCAAAATACTAAACCAATTAAACAAAAAAATTACAGCCTACGTATAATTGTTGTAAACTCAGCTACCAAAAATTTCAGCGAGATGCACCCCATGTGTCCAAAGTTATTCAAGAAAAACCTCAGGTGGTTTTTAGGGTAAGGGCGAGGGGGGCCTGAGAGGCCCCCTTGCCCTACGGGGGGGCTGTCAGGCCCCCCGTAGGGCGAGGGTTAAATCACCTCTTCATGTATAGAGGTGAAATCCAGTGAATTGAATATACATGTGTGAGAATGTTTGGGATTTGCTCCCCAAACCAACTTTTTTGCCTTTCTGGATCCGCCCTTGTCTCTGGCCTCAGATTAGGTACTTGAAACATACAGGTTTCATTCGCAGTGATTCATGTAAAACCAAGCTTCTGATAGTGTGTTTAGTTCTACGAACCGTAGACTACCTAATACCACCTTCGTCACGTCGCACGAATAAACCGGGGGAATATCGGCGAAGCAATGCTCCTCTCTTATGTGAAGTTGTTAGTTGTTTCCTTCTCTTGCGATCTGGAGGCATTGATTTCGAAGAAGTATTTTAGCGCCGATTTGAGTTTGTGCATGAAGTGCTGCATCAGTGCTGCGTGATGCGCGTGAAATTTCCCCTCATACCCATAAACATGTGTCATCACTGGTCACTGAAGTTTTTGACAGTAAAGTGACGGTGTTATAAACGGACATTACAAGTCCTGGATGGAAATATAATCGTAGGACACCGTTTTGCGTGTCGTAGCTATAGTATATTTGTGTGTATAGAGGGGTCTTCCCTCCCATTGTCGTCTAGCTTGAACTTTATTGGGGGTGGGTCCGCTTGACCTGACCTATGGGTCAGTTCTACCTCAGGTAACGGCTGTATGTATAGAACCGTGACTTAGAATGCTCCCGGATAAAACAAAATCAGAAAAGGTGCGCAAATAATAAATAATACGATACCCGGTAGACATGAAAATGACGGCGCTCCGCGAGGCCGTTTTTTATATTTCCAAAGAATCTTTATTTGAGCGTGTTCGAAGAACCCTAGCAATATGGAGGATAAAGTTTGTCGCCGCATGAAATGCTGGCAGTATCGCAACAGTGGTTTTACCAGTAGAGCTCTTCATGGGACACATTTTCAGCCCCCATCCCGTTCCAGCTCATTCAGCCAGACCCAAACACGTTCCAATCCGAATTCATAATTGATGGGGCTCCCATTCCCACCCGTTTCAGCATATTTCACTTCTTGTGGTGCTAAAAAATGATATAGTCTGTCCCAAACCCGTTCCAACCCGTTACATTTCCAAAAATGGCCCCATTCCCACCCATTTCCATCCCGTTCCATGGGGATTGCCATTCCATGCAGGGATCTAATTGCCAGTCAACGCATGGCGTAAATTTCGAACGCCATTGACTGGGGGGGGGGGGATATCGGCCCCTGGTTATCTTTTGAACCAATGACCACAGCGAGACGCGCAAGAAGGCATCCGAAAGCTCTTAATAAGACGCATTTAAATCATGCTCGATTTTTTAATTTATCAAATTGAGGTCAAATATCAGGTCACGGTAAGGTCAAAGGTCAAAATCGAGGTATTTGAGTGTATGGGCCATACTTTCCGTCAAAAGTCTTCGATTGCGACCATTATCACCCAAAGTGCTCTTAAAGGTAACATGCACATCCCGCATGAGCAAAAGTGATAATTTTTGCAAAGGTCACGATCAAGGTCAGGTTACAAAAGGTGGGTCCGCTTGACTTGAAATATGCGCAAAAAATATACGAAAGCCATGCGACACATGTTCAATGGATTATTTTACACGTATAATTCGATCGTAATAGTCATTTTACCACCTGGCTTCATTTCAGTGAAGTTAAAACTCGTGTGTAGTGACGTGACTAAATTCGCTATATCTCGATATTTTATCGGCAAAATTGCTTCATTTATGCACAGAAGACGTAAAGTTGGTGAAGGAGAAGGTACCCAAAGTTTCACGTCCATGTTGCTATTGGTTTTTGAGCTATTGCGAAAATACGTCGGGGGAGATATCTGCCCCCCCCCCCCCAGTCAGGTTTACATTGCCATTTTACTAAGTAAGGGTTCCAAGTAAGGCCTCAGGCCTTTTGGAGGATGCAGACCGGCCAAAAACGTTGGTTTGAGGGGCCGTCCGACAGAAGTCCAAAACTCATGAGATTTCGTCTGTTTTTGCATTATTAATTGATTCAAAAATACTCTTCTTTGTACAAGTTGCCTATATTTTTTTAACGTGCAAAACCATGACCTTCCTCTTAGATGCACCCCTGTTCGCCCCCCCCAATCTTTTTCAAAAATCGACACCGCTGTGTCGAGTGTCTACTGGCAATGGCCAGATCAGAGAAAACCAGGAATGTCGAGGGCAGTCGTGCCAATCGGCTTCAATCTAAGAAATCAAGGCTGCCGAGCGCCGACTGTTGTCAAGCAGTCAGACTTCTGCTCCCCACATTGCTCCCCACATTGCTCCCCACAGTCAGACTTCTGCTCCCCACAGTCAGACTTCTGCTCCCCACATTGCTCCCCACAGTCAGACTTCTGCTCCACACATTGCTCCCCACAGTCAGACTTCTGCTCCCCACATTGCTCCCCACAGTCAGATTTCTGCTCCCCACATTGCTCCCCACAGTCAGATTTCTGCTCCCCACATTGCTCCCCACAGTCAGACTTCTGCTCCCCACATTGCTCCCCAGTCCCCACAGTCAGACTTCTGCTCCCCACATTGCTCCCCCACAGTCAGACTTCTGCTCCACACAGTCAGACTTCTGCTCCCCACAGCCAGACTTCTGCCCCCCACAGTCAGACTTCTGCTCCCCACAGTCAGACTTCTGCTCCCCACATTGCTCCCCAGTCCCCACAGTCAGACTTCTGCTCCCCACAGTCAGACTTCTGCTCCCCACATTGCTCCCCACAGTCAGACTTCTGCTCCCACAGTCAGATTTCTGCTCCCCACAGTCAGACTTCTGCTCCCCACATTGCTCCCCACAGTCGAACTTCTGTTCCCCACAGTCAGACTTCTGCTCCCCACATTGCTCCCCACAGTCAGACTTCTGCTCCCTCATTGCTCCCCACAGTCAGACTTCTGCTCCCCACATTGTTGTGCCGGGCCTGTTATGGTCATATTTCACGCGCGTGCCGTATCACGGCAAGTTATGTTCAAAACACGCAACGGGGAACGCTTCCCCGCGTCGCAATTGCGCATGCGTGACCATGCACTTCAAGTACATTTATGCACGCTGTGCACTCAGTCGGTAGTATGCACGCTGTGCACTCAGTCGGTAGTATGCACGCTGTGCACTCAGAACGGCAGCACGGTGACCAGCGTCTTTCGCGTGTATCGTGTTTCAGATATCTTGTCGCCTGTATCGTGTTTCAGTGGCGTCCTGTCATCTGTATCGTGTTTCAGATATCCTGTCGCGTGTATCGTGTTTCAGATATCCTGTCGCGTGTATCGTGTTTCAGCGGCGTCCTGTCATCTGTATCGTGTTTCAGATATCCTGTCGCGTGTATCGTGTTTCAGATATCCTGTCGCGTGTATCGTGTTTCAGATATCCTGTCGCGTGTATCGTGTTTCAGATATCCTGTTGCGTGTATCGTGTTTCAGATATCCTGTCGCGTGTATCGTGTTTCAGATATCCTGTTGCGTGTATCGTGTTTCAGATATCCTGTCGCGTGTATCGTGTTTCAGATATCCTGTCGCGTGTATCGTGTTTCAGATATCCTATCGCGTGTATCGTGTTTCAGATATCCTGTCGCGTGTATCGTGTTTCAGATATCCTGTTGCGTGTATCGTGTTTCAGATATCCTGTCGCGTGTATCGTGTTTCAGATATCCTGTCGCGTGTATCGTGTTTCAGATATCCTGTTGCGTGTATCGTGTTTCAGATATCCTGTCGCGTGTATCGTGTTTCAGATATCCTGTCGCGTGTATCGTGTTTCAGATATCCTGTCGCGTGTATCGTGTTTCAGATATCCTGTCGCGTGTATCGTGTTTCAGATATCCTGTCGCGTGTATCGTGTTTCAGTGGCGTCCTGTCATCTGTATCGTGTTTCAGATATCCTGTCGCGTGTATCGTGTTTCAGATATCCTGTCGCGTGTATCGTGTTTCAGATATCCTGTCGCGTGTATCGTGTTTCAGATATCCTGTCGCGTGTATCGTGTTTCAGCGGCGTCCTGTCATCTGTATCGTGTTTCAGATATCCTGTCATCTGTATCGTGTTTCAGATATCCTGTCGCGTGTATCGTGTTTCAGATATCCTGTCGCGTGTATCGTGTTTCAGATATCCTGTCGCGTGTATCGTGTTTCAGATATCCTGTCGCGTGTATCGTGTTTCAGATATCCTGTCGCGTGTATCGTGTTTCAGATATCCTGTCGCGTGTATCGTGTTTCAGCGGCGTCCTGTCGCCTGTGTCGTGTTTCAACGGTGTCACTTATGTCTATCTTATGTCTGTCATCAGTCATCACCTATGTCTATGTTTCAGCGGCAGCCATGGGGCGCCTCTTGCCGCGGCTGACCGTGCTGTGCGCCGTGGTATTTGCGGCCGCCGCCGCCGACCCGCGGGCCACCACACTGTCCGGAGAACTCAGCGGAGCCACGCTCAAGTCGTTCCTCGGCAACAGCTTCTCGTCATTCAGAGGTATGTAGAGGTACGGACACTGTGATGTCCGTGCTTCCCGCTGAATTTCGCACTGACGTGCTTGATTTTCTTCACGCAAGTTGGGGATAAATAACTATTCGATATGCTGCACTCAGTTAACTTGCAATTACGCCATCCACACGAATACGATGCCTACCTAACACTCGTGGACGTTTTAAGCTCGATTTCGTACGCAGCTTCAAAGATATCGCAGCTACGGATGTTGTTTTGGTAATTTGTCCGATACCATTTGCGATAAATCATTATGTTGGATAAGAAATGACGACAAGCAGGAATTATTTCTTCTTTTCCATAAGGTTTTCGGTTTTGTTGATGATTATGATTAGGGTTTTATGGCGCCGCTTCGATTTCGTTCTTACTTTAAATTCGTGACCCTCTGAAAATCGTGTGACCACACCCCAATTTGAGAGCTACTGTGTTAAATGAAGCTTTTTTGAAGCGAACAACCATGTGCTCGATACCACCGCTCGCCCAAAGTTGATGCCCGTGCTCGATTCACCCCAGGTATCCCGTATGCCGAGCCACCGCTGGTCGAGATGCGATTCCGGCCTCCGCAGCCGCACCGCGGCTGGTCGGGCGTCCGCAAGGCCAAGATGCACGGCAACAAGTGCATGCAGTTCTCGCAGTTTTCACCGGGAATGATCGAGGGTGCCGAGGACTGCCTGTTCCTGAACGTCTACACGCCGAGCCTGCCGAAGGACGGTGAGAACCCTGCACTGCCAGTGATGGTGTGGATCCACGGCGGCGGCTTCGTCACCGGCTCCGGCGACTTCGACATGTACGGACCGGACTACATCATGGACCAGCAGGTGGTACTGGTCACTTTAAACTACCGGCTGGGGCCGTTTGGATTCCTGACAACCGCCGATGAGGCCGCCCCGGGCAACTACGGCCTGCACGACCAGGTGCTGGCGCTGGAGTGGGTGCAGGCCAACATCGCTGCCTTCGGCGGAGACCCGGACGCCGTGACCATCTTCGGCGAGTCTGCCGGAGGAGCCAGCGTCGGACTACAGGTGCTGAGCCCGCGGTCGCGCGGTCTGTTCGCCAGAGCCATCAGCCAGTCGGGCGCAGCGTTCAACAGCTTCGCTGCCAGTGGCGAACCCCAGGGCAAATACGCAAAGAAACATGCAGAACTTCTCAAATGTCCCACGGGCAGCAGCCGCGAAATAGTCGGCTGCATGCGTCAGATGTCGGCCAAGGAGATCTTCAAGACGCTGGGCACGATGTTAAGCGAGGACACGGTGGCGGTGCTGCCCATCTTCTACAAGCCACGGGTTGATCTCGAGTCGCGCTTGCCTTTCCTTCCGCACGACCCGTACGCTGCGCTGCAGAGCGGAGACTTCAACACGGTGCCCTGGATGATGGGCCTGAACAACGACGAAGGTGCGTTCTACTCGTTCGGGCTGCGAAACAAGCCTGAGGGTGTGAAGGCCTATAATGGCCGAGACTGGTCGCGCTGGGCTACTTCAATCATTCAGATCGACGACGTCACTCTGGAGCCGGAAGCCATGGCCGAAAAGGTGCACAAGTTTTACTTCGGCGACGCTGACTGCAGCGAGCAGAACCTCTCTGTGCTGGGCGAAATGCTCAGCGACAGGTTCTTCACGACCGGTGTCATCAGCGAAGCGGACCTGGCCGCTGCACACACACCCGTCTACATGTACCTGCTGAACCACACCGGGGCGGGCCGTCAGAACCTCCTCCAGGTGTTGGCTCGGCTGGCCGGTAAGCCGGCGGCCTACCGGGACCTGGGCGTCCCGCACGCCGAGGACCTCCTGTACCTCTTCCGGATGGCGTTCGGGCCGGCCGTGAAGCGCGACTCGGACGAGCACAAGATGATCCGCTTCATGGTGTCCCTGTGGACCAGCTTCGCCCGCCAGGGTTACCCAAGCACCGATGAGCTGCCTATGCCGAACTGGCCGCTCTACACGAGCAGTCGGCAGGAGCATATGCAGTTGAACGCCGCACCCAGTGTCGGCCAAGCTGCTTTCGGCGAACGCGTCGAGTTTTGGAAAAAGCTGGACATCGAGGAGAACTGGCGCCTGCCGCTTCTTAAAGCTCACCGAGATGAACTGTGATCGCTGTTTCGGCAGATTTAGGCAGGCGGCATACTTGTGGGCAATGTACGTCCATGTGGTAACGTGTATGTAATATGAATCACAGTGTGCGCCGATGAAAAGTGTAAAAATGTTGGAATACCTCAACCTCCGGACTGTCCATGATCACACATGTATGTATTTAAATACAGTCTCGCCTAACTGGCTAACTTGTGTTCAGCCTCAGTAGTAGGGTGACCATTTTTTTTCTTCTCGAAGTTAAACAAATGTGTATTGGGACGCCCCCGCGAAATGTGATGGTACTAACAAAAACATCACCTGTACAATTATTTGGAAAAATATTAATATTTAGAGGTAGCGCAATGGCTTCAAAGATTACACGGTCCCTATATTAGCCCGCCATTGACTGGGAGGGGGGGGGCGTTTAACGCCCCCTGATGAATTTTCGTAATAACTCAACAACCAATAGCGCTATCAACGTGAAACGTCGGATACCTTCTGCATCGATTGAAGTCTTCTGCGAAACAAAGCAATGCCGTCGATTTTTTTTTTAAATCTAGTCATAGCGAATTCAGTGACGTCGCTACACACGAGTTTTACCCCAAAATCAGCTAAACGTTAACAGACCGTAGAGATGCCATATTGTGAGCAAAATGCAATCCAAAAATGTTAAAAGATCGCAAATAGCAGGGGCTACAACATGGCTATCTCGGATTTGTGAAAATTTGGGTTTTTGATCCCCCAAAATAAAAATAAAACTTTTTTTGGGGGGGGGAGACCACAAAATCAATTATTTTAAAGATATTAAAAAAACGGAATATATGTGAGAACCTCATATGGGGAACTACCAAACCAAATTTTAAAAGGATTTCATTTTTGACTGACATGGCATGTAAAGTATGGGAAGTCATGACGTCATATTTTGCAATTGCGTATTAGGCTTTTATTGACCAGATACGGACAAATAAATGACTGATGAAAATGAAACTGTATTTCTGAGACAAAACTGATCTAGAAACATGCCTTTTTATTTATATTTATCAATTTCAAATTTTGACCTTGAGTGACCTGAACTTGACCTAAACTTGACACTAACTTCACGTAAATGAAGTCAGGTGGTAAAATGACTGTCACTATCGAAGTATAGGTGGAAAGTAACCCATAAAACATGTGTTGCATGATTTTCGTAGATATTTTGCACATAGTGACCTTTTGTGACCTGACCTTGATCTTGACTTGTGCCAACAATCTCACTTTAGCTCGTGCGGGAAGTTTATCATACCATTGGCAGCACTTTGGGTGATCATTGTCGTAATCGAAGGCTTTGTATGGAAAGTATGGCCCATAAACTCAAATACGCCGATTTTTACCCTCGACAAAAACGCAATTGCAATGTGGGTGGTGGGTGGTGCGTGGTAAGGAGAGGAGAAGGGGATGCGGGAACAGGACATTTATAAGGGATAGGAACGCAGTGGCGGATCCAGAAGGAGGGGGGGGGCATGGGGCCCATGGCTCCCCTTGAGCCTCGAAAGGACCCAATAGCCCGAGGGGGGCCATAGCCGATCGAAGTGACTCGAAACGAATTTCGCTCCGTTTTCAAACAAATCACAGGTAAATTTGCCTACTCTGACCTCCAGAGGACCCAGTCTGACTTTCAGAGGGCCCACTTTGACCTCCAGAGGCCCCATTCTGGCTTGCAAAGGGCCAATTCTGGTTTGCAGAGGCCCATTTCGGCATGTGAAAGGCATATTTTGCAGTAAAGGGTCCATTCTGGTCTACATTTGTCTTCGAGGTCAAAAGGGCCCACCAAGGTTTGGGGGCCCACTACTTGCGGCCGCAGACGGCTGATAAAGGGGGGGGGGCAACATGACCAGTGGCAGCGTTATGGCTGGGAGGAGGAGACACCAGCGGTGTCCAGGGGCGGATCTAGCCGTGCTTTTTTGTAGGGGGAGGGGCAAATCCAGTGAGTGAGTTTTCCAAAAAGTTGTTGAGCGGGGGGAGGGGGTAGCGGGCTGTCAGCAGTCAGCGAGAGGTATGACCATGTAGCTCAGTT
Source organism: Chirona hameri (assembly GCA_036785665.1). Lineage (NCBI taxonomy): Eukaryota > Metazoa > Arthropoda > Thecostraca > Balanomorpha > Balanidae > Chirona > Chirona hameri. The sequence continues at coordinate 51,859 of JAXIVJ010005079.1, read as the reverse complement.
GGGAGAGCGCTGGGCTTCTGACCTCACCCGGTGGTGGCAGCCCGGGTTCGAATCGCTTCGGCGCTCGCTATTTGCCCCTGACTGGGATGGCCTGTGGCCGGTGGCAGCGGTCGCACTCAGGGTCAGGTGACGTCAGCGGGCGGGGCGGGCCGTGTCCAGGTATGTCGGGCACGTACAACTTTCGTTTCTAAATTCTGCCGGACACCAGGAATTGTTTGATCGGGTGGTGGGGTCAGGGCCTGCGCAACAAGCTGTGCTTAGCGCGGGGCCTGACCTCGGAAATCCATCCATTAAAAAACATTCGGACTAAATTTATGAGAAAAAAAAACTGCGAATACATTTTGAATAGGGCGGCTTAGTTGCGCTAAATTCTCCTGCCGAAATTGACGATGATTGTTGGGGCACGACCACGCCAACTATTTTGAAGGAAAGTGCGATGAGTCGTAAAATAAATAGTCATTAACATTATTGCGTCCACTGGCGGATCTAGGGTTCGAGAATGGGGGGGGGGGGAGACTAAAATTTCGCTCCGCTTGGGCAGCGGAAAGTTGTTGACGGGGGGGGGGGGGGGGGGGAGGGAGGTTGAGTCAGGTCGTTAGCGCGAACAATCGTTGAGTGGGTGGGGTCGGGTTCTCAGCGAAAGTCATTGACCGGGGGGATTTTTTGTTCTCTTCCTAATTATCACTTCTTACAGACAATGCAGGAACACGCGGGGCGGGAGCATCCTTGTATTGAATGCCCGCCATGCTCCTGTGTGTGTGTGTGGGGGGGGGGGGGGGGCATTTGCCCTAATGCCCCCACTCCTCTGGATCCGCCAGTGGTAAAACCAGACAAACCTAATTTTACCTCTTCTGTCGCTTTCAAACATTTTTTGTTGTAGCTGAGTTCATGCTGAGTCTGACGTGACTAGTTGGAAATGCAAACAATTGTGAGACCTCTACTCATGGTACCCATAAAATGCACCGGGATAAGTACCTAAGCATGGTGCAAAATGGGTGTCAGATTTAAAATCGGTACTTGAAATTACTTGAGTCCGGATATTACCTGAGGCCAAAGTAGCCATCCCAAGCTATAGTAATTTAAAATAACCTTGACAATGAAACATGCGGGGGCAGCCGCCCCGCTGGCAAAATCAAGCGGGGGCAAAACTAACTTTTTGTCCCCTCCCCCATATTCCGTAGTCGAAACTGACATCCTTTACCATATATGGTAAAAATGGTGAGCATTGAAAAAGTTTAAAAATAACAAAAAATATACTTCATATGGCAGTAAAATATGATGGCTTGTCCTTGAGGCAAAAGTGACGCAACGCAAGTTTAAAAAATATTAGTAATATAGTATATACTATATAGTAATATAGCATGTTATGCAATTATTATATGATGGAACAGTGTCAGAAATATGATTCAATCTTTACAGCTGAAGCTAATTGATAAAACATAATTTTCACTCCACGTCTATATGCGCCGAACATATTAACCCGCGACTTACTGGGGGGGGGGGGGGGGGGGGGCTATTCCCCCTCCCGTTATTTTGCAATCACTCCTAAACCAACACCAGTATCGTCACCAATCTTTCAGTACCTTGTCTCACATAATTTCTACACATGTTGGCCAAAGGAAAAAGATGAGGTTATGATAGGTCAGCCGGGAATGACGTCAGAGTAACGTCATGTTCTTCGGTTTTTGTTGACAAATAATTATTTACGGAAAACGCCATCAAAGGTACAATGTTCGAGATAAATTAAATTGTCTTTCATCAAATTACTGACTAGACCTGGCTATGGGAACAGCTCAGTTCAGAACTTATGTTCAGCTATGGGGCTTAGTTATGTAGACTTATGGGATCAGTTCTATGAGTGGCATAGGTACTATATGAAGGATGGGCTTCACTTATCGGATGAGGGGGCAAGGGCTTTGGGAGATGCCTACAGAAGTGTCATTCAGGGAAACTAGGTAGGAGGGGGGGGTTCAGGGACACTAGTACTAGGGCATCAGGAAGTAAGCATTGGTAGAAGTTCATGTCAGAATAGGACAGTAGATCATAATTCCCTCAGAATTAGTAGAGTCAGCTCAAAGTATAAGATCACGTGTGTTGCTGAATGCCCAAAGTATTAGGTCTAAATTTGATGAGTTTGAGTGTTATGTTGCCCTTGAAAAGCCTGATATCATTTGTGTAACCGAGACATGGGTTAGTGAGGGGTATAATAGGGATAGGCTACAGGATTTCGAGTTACAAGGGTATAACATGTTCTCATACTGCAGAGAATCACGGCAGGGAGGCGGAGTGTTTGTATATGTAAATAGCTTGTACTGCACTACTAGAGTTGATGATTCTAGTAAAGTAAAAGAAGTAGAATCAATCTGGCTTGACATTAAAATTGGTACAGGAAACAGAGGAAGGTTGAGGATAGGTGCATTTTACAGACCAGGGAATCTTCCAAGGAACTCCCAAGCTGAAACAGACCAAGATATTTGTGAGGAAATACGTAGGAACTTTCGGGCTCAGTGTCTTATTATGGGAGATTTTAACTTGAGGATACGAAAGTATAGCAGAGGAAACAAATGAGTGTAGGTTGTATAGGCAAATCTTTGAAGAGGAGCTTTTCATGCATCAGTTTGTAACAGCCAACCAGACATTGCTCCATTCTAGACCTTGTATTCTCAGACAACAGTGATCTAGTTAGTGACAAGTATTTGTGCAGGTCTAGGAACCAGTGATCACAATATGGTTAAATTCAATATCTCATCAGAAATGAGGCCCAAAGATAACCTTATTATGGTTCCAAACTTCAGCCGGGCTGATTTTGATGGTATTAGAAATGACCTCGCACAGATAAAATGGTACGTTGAGTTGGCAGGTTTAGATGCATGTGAGGCCTGGAATGTTTTCAAAGCTAGATTAAGCCAAATTCAAAATCGGCATATACCCCTCAGGCACAAACGTAACAGAACCAAGGGCAATCCAGTTTGGCTTACCCCAGAAGTAAGGAGTGCTATACAAGCTAAAAGAAGTGCATTTGGCATTTTGAAGGGATCTTCACTAGATATAAATCAGAAGGCCTACCAGAATGCAAGAAATTCAGTTAAGAAAAAGGTCAGAGCAGCTAAAAGGGCAAAGGAACTTGATTTAGCTAGACATTGTAATGCAGATAGTAAGAAGTTCTTCAGTTTTTATAAGTTAAGTACAGTTTCCAAAAATATAGGTCCATTTAAGGTAGATGATGTGTTAGTTAGCAAGGACAGTGAAATGGTTGAAGTGCTTAATGATCAGTTTCAATCTGTCTTTACTATCGAGGACCAGAGTAGTATTGCAGCACTTCAGCCTGAGCTAGAGACAGAGGAGACTATAGGAGAGCTAGGTGGCATAAGTAGTGAACTTGTTCTAGAATATCTAAAGAAAGTAAGGCCTAACAAGGCAGAAGGACCTGATGAAATCCATGCTAGACTTTTAAGAGAATCTGAAAGGGAGTTGTCGGTTCCATTAGCCATAATATTTTCTAAATCACTTGCAGATAGTAAAATTCCACTTGATTGGAAAAGAGCAAATGTTGTTCCTATTCATAAAAAGGGAGATAGAAGTAAAGAGGAAAACTATAGACCAGTTAGTCTGACCTCATTAGTCTGCAAGGTGCTTGAATCAATCATCAAAGATAAGATTGTTGAATTCTTGGAGCAAAATGAACTCATCAAGGATACACAGCATGGCTTTAGGAAGGGCCGTTCTTGTTTAACTAATCTTCTGGAGTTTTTGGATGTTGCAACAGATAGCGTTGATCAGGGTAAACAGCTAGATGTAGCTTTTCTTGATTTCAGTAAAGCATTTGACAAAGTCCCCCATACAAGACTGGGGTTGCAACTTAAAATTCATGGGATCAGGGGCAAGATTCTGGATTGGATAGAAACGTGGCTTTCAGGACGCCAGCAAAGGGTTATATTGAATGGGTGCCAATCACAATGGAAGGAGGTTCTCAGTGGGGTTCCACAGGGCTCAGTCCTGGGCCCATTGCTTTTTATAATATTTGTGAATGCAATTGAGAACAGTATAGACAGCAAAGTCTTGAAATTTGCAGACGATCTAAAAGTTGTTAGGATTATTAGAGGAAAACATGATCAGGATGTTTTTCAATCAGATCTGGACAAGCTAGTTGAGTGGTCTGAAGCATGGCAGATGAAATTCAATTTGAGTAAATGTAAGATTATGCACGCTGGACGGGTTAGCAGTAAACATAGGTATGAAATGGGTGGGCAGAAAATGGAGCAGATTGAAAAGGAAAGAGATTTAGGTGTCGTGGTAAACAATAGACTATCAGCGTCAGACCAGGTTGTAGAAGCTAGAAAAAAGGCACTTAAAATGCTAGGGGCCATTAACAGAAATGTTTCCTACAAGAGTGAAAAGGTAATAACACAACTGTATTGTGCATACGTTAGACCACATTTGGAGTATTGTGTACAAGCCTGGTCTCCAACATATGAGAAAGATTGCTGGTTGTTAGAAAGAGTTCAAAAAAGGGCAACAAAAATGATTAATTGTCTTGGTAGTTTACCTTATGAAGATAGATTAAGGAAATTGGGTATGTTTTCACTTAGATATAGAAGGCTAAGAGGAGATCTAATTGAAGTCTTCAAATTTGTAAATAGTCAGCATTCTGGATATTTAAAGGGTATGTTTGAGTTCAATAGGGAAAATCGAGGTAGAGGTCATCAGCATAAACTCATTATGAAACAAAGTAGGACTAGGCTACGACAGTCATTTTTCAGTAGAAGGGTTGTAGGACATTGGAATATGCTACCAGGGGATGTCGCTGATGCAGTGACACTTGCTTCCTTCAAAATTAGATTAGATAAATACTTTACAGAGAAGGGATTAGTTCATAAATACTCGTGGGATTAGCCTTCTTTTATGAAGGTAGAGTAAGGTGATTTGAAGGGGCGAGACTGGTGGAGGGGGGGGGGGGGGGGGTGGGGGGTGCAACCTCGGATGGGCCCAAGAGGCTCTTTGTTGCACTTTTCTTTTATGTCTTTATTTATATCAAACTGTTATCTCGTTTTTTTTTTTTAATTCAAAATTTTGAGAAATCCAAATACATTTGTTTTTGTTTTTATAATATTTTCACCACAAAGAATCAGTTATCCAAACACCGGAATATATGTGATTGAGACGTGTTTGGTGAATATGTGTACCAAATTTGAAGTAGATATCTTCAAAAATTACTGACTTATGACCTTTAAATGACAAAAATCCACCACCTCTCACAGCATTACTATGCATAAAACATGCATTTCCGTTTTTTCTTTTTACTTCTATTTATATGGAACAAACAATGTTTTAAGGTCATTTGTCGCGTTCTAGACAAAAAACAAACCAATGAACATGTGTTACAACGCCTAATGACCGTAATCTGCAGTTTTACCTCGTGACCTCGGATGACCTTGACTTGACCCAGGGTCATAAACAGCTTAGGATGGTACTTTAGAAGTGTCAGACACACGAATCATACCGATTTATCGACTGCTTATGCGTTTAATATCGCAATTTTGCGCGACCATTCCATCCATCGAGACCTTTTGCCACGGTCAAACATTTTGTACTTGACCTGACCTGTGACGTCATCGCTGACCTCGAAGTCAATATTCCCTCGATTAATTTCCCAGGGATATCCAATGCCGTTTGCATTTTTACAATCGGTCGAGTAGTTCCCAAGATCCGAGGGAGGGGGGGGGGGGGGGGGGGGCAAAAAATAGCCCCCCCCCACAGTAAGTAGTGTTATGGAATATACCCCAGTAACTCACGGGTTAACTAGGAACGACTTGAATTTTGAAACATCAATATTTGGCTACTGAAAACGGGTCTTGTTTTCTGGTAGCCATTATATTGCAATTGTATGTTACCCTAACTTAAAGGAAATGGTTCACCTTCAACGTGGGATTTTGAACTAAAATAGCAGTTTTGTAGCCCGTGTTGAGAAATCCTGATCTGCAACTTCTCTTGGCTGAAAAGACTCTCCAGCCGAAGATATTTGACTTTTTGGCGAAGGAATGCGGCGCATATATGATATACCGTACCGTCTGAGTGCCAGCACTGTTCTGAGCATGCGCAGACCAATAACGCACACCATAACATTAATAATGTACGACCTTCTGTCCTGAATTGGCGCGATGTAGGACCATTTTTGAAAGGAAAAAAAGAAACTGTATTAAAAAATATAATAAAATCGTGTTCTGAAAATTTTCCGAAGGTGAACTATTTCCTTTAATTTCCGGGCTCTGACAACTGGAGTAGATTGCTACCCTAAATCACGATATATCATCATCACCTTTAATTTTCCTTCAAATCCTTCAACCTATGTGTTAAAGCTATATGACTACGTGAACTGAATCAGGGGCGTAGGCCACGAGGGCCATGCCCCCCCCCCCCCCCTTGAGCGGTCCAGTTTACACTAGATAAAATGGGATTCCGTCAAGCTTTAACATTACGTCTATGATCAAATCCGCCGCCACTGAATTACTTAGGGACAGTAGCGTACCGAGTATCAACTAACATGTCATGTCATGTCACGCATGACCTGGTTCTTTGGACCCGAAGCGCCCATGCAAAGCTGGCGCCCCTCCGATCAGTCACGACGCCCCTCTGGCCAGTGACGGCGCCACTCCGGCCAGTGAGGACGCTCCCCCGGCCAGTGACGGCACTCTTACAGCCAGTGACGGCGCCCCCGGTCAGTGAGGGCGTCCCCTGCCATAGACGGCGCCTCTCCGGCCCGTGGCAGCACCCCTCCGGCGAGTGACGGCGCCCCTCCGACTAGTGACTAGTGACGACTAGTGACTCTTTGGCGAGTGACGGCGCCTCTCCGGCCAGTGACTCTCCTTCCGCACGGTGCGGAAGGAGAGGCCCCCTGCACAATTTTGCCAATATTGGTGGCGGCCCTGTCGATCGGGTAGCGCCCCTTAACCCGGCAGTCACTGGGGTATATTCTGCAACACGACCCACTGGGGGGGGGGGGGGGGGGGGGGGGGGGGGGGTTGTTTTTAGCCCCTTGGTATCTTCAGAACCAATGATCGCAGCGGGACGCGCGAGGCGGCATTCAAAAGCGCTCAATGAGATAAACCTAACGCAAACTTTAACGTCACGGTCAAGTCAAACGTCAAAATCGAGGTATTTGAGTTTATGGACAATACTTGCCATCCATGGCCTTCAATTGCACCTATAATCACCCAAAGTGCTGTCAAAGGTATGATACATATCCCACATGAGCTAAAGTGAGATTGTTGGAAAAGATCAAGGTCAAGGTCAGGTCACAAAAGGTCACTACACACAAAATATCTACGAAAGTCATGCAGCACATGTTTGATGGATGCTTTTACGCGTATAATTCGATAGTGGTAGTTATTTTACCACCTGACTTCATTTACATGAAGTTAGTGTCAAGTTCAGGTCAAGTTCAGGTCACTGCAAATCTAAATTTGAAATTGATAAATCGAAATGAAAAAACATGTTTCTATATCAGTTTTATCTATAAAAAAACAAGTGCTGGCATTTATTTGTCTGTATCCGGTCAATAAAAGCAAAACAACGCAATTTCAAAATATGACGTCATGACTTACCCATACTTTATATGCCATGAGTAAAAAAAGATGACATCATTTTGAAATTTGATATGGTAGTTGCCCATATGTCATCTGACATATATTTCGTTTTTTCAATATCTTTGACAAATTTGATTTTGTGAGCATCTTTTCAACAACAAAAATTGTTAAATTTTTGGGGTCAAAAACTTTTTTTTTATTTCGAGAGCTGGTTTGTAGCCCTTGCTATTGTCTACCTTTTAGCGTTTTTAGATTGCATTTTTCTTCAAATGCGGCATTTGTACGGCCTAGCAAAGTTTAGCCGATTTTGGTGTGAAAATCGTGTTTGACGTCAATAAATTCACATCTAAAAAAAAAATCTGACGATTTGTTTTATTTTTTTCTCAAAAGGTGTAGAAATGATGCCCGGATAGGTACTGCAAATTTGGCGTCGATATCTGCATTAGGTATTGAGATATTCCTAATATTCCTAAGGGGGGGGGGGGGGCTAAAAAAGCCCCCCCCCCCAGTGACTCGCGGGTTAAGGCAATGACCTGGTCCTTTGTGAATTCCTGCGTACGCCACTGCTTAGAAAGCCATAAGTCAGTCAACGCTCAAGATATTGCTTTGACATTTGGTTTGGGCATCGTCCATACTTGGTTCTCCAATATATATTCCGGCTTTTTTTCTTCTTTTTCCTTTTTCTCGTTTGTCCCACTTAAGGGCTAGTTTATTATGATTAACAGCAAATCAAACATAAAGCACAAAACATAATTCCGGCCTTATGATGTGATTTGATATCTTATATGATTTTATGAAGAAATAAAAATTGGAGAAAAAATCCACAAAATCAAAATTGCCAAACATGTTCAAAAACCGGAATATATATTGGAGAACGAAGTATAGACAATACCGAAACTGAATTTCAAAGCAATATCTTTAGTTTTGGTTGACTTATGGCTACTTAAGTATGATGGGTCTGGATTCTGTATTCGACATTTCCAAATATGCACGCGCCACTTTCCATCCTGCTACCAAATTGCTACAAAATAAAGGAAACAAACGAGGATTTTTTTCTCGCAAAAGGTTATTTTTCGCAGTCAGTACCCCATTTTTCATCGCCAGTTTCAGCGGATTTGGGGGGGAGGGGGCTAATTTCTATTGCCGCCCCCGTCGAGCGTGGGATGGGGAGGGGGCGTTTGTCCCTGCCCCCCCCCCCCCTGTATCCGCCAGTGATTGCGTCGAAATCAGCGATTTGGCCCGTGGCTCCAGCGATAAATACAAGCCAAAAAAAGCATTGGCCAATCAAAACTAATGAGATATTTTCTGACACCCAAGACCAGATCGTTAGTTGTTGATGACCAAATCCGATAATACAAATATTTGGTACGCTAGGTTGAACCCAGTAGCGGATCAACGGTTGGGCAAAATGGGCAATTGGCCCCTCAAACGAAAAATTGGTAGGCAAATATATGTTTTTACCCCCCACCAAGACATTATTTTAAAAGTACTCGTACTATTTACCACTCCCCCCGGTCAACAACTTTCGCTGACGGCGCCCTCATGTGGGAGTATGGCGCCTTTTTGCGAAATTCGAAACCAAACTCGAAACCTAGATCCACCACTGGTTGAACCTAAGCAGGGAGGTAGCCAAGGGGGGGGGGGGACACGGGGCCATGCCCCCCCCCCCCCTCACACATACACCCCATGAGCAAAAAATGTACACTAGATAAAATGCGATCTGCTGACGACCCCCCCTCCCCTGGCTGAGGAACAAAATTTGATTCTACTACTGACTTGCACCCCTCCCCCCTGATACAAATTCTGGCTACGTGCCTGAACCTGAGTTCAGCCCCCCCCCCCCCCAACCGAATTTGCGAAACTACGCCCCTGGGTGTCAGATTCAGAAAACCAGCGACTGCGTCAAATTACCATATTGAAATGGTAGCGCATCGATTGCTTCCATCGGATTTTTTCTTCGAAACAACGGATTTTTGCACTAAAAGGATGCAGCGTAGTTCAGTCACACAGTTAATACCACAGGTCGCACTGATCAGGGGCGTCGCCGATAATTTTTGAGTGTGGGGGGGGGGGGGGGCTGAAATGACGAAAACATTGTACCCCCATTGTGTTTGCGTGTATTTAAGTCTTTGCAGCATGTTTAATGTTTATTTCATGTTATAGTAGGTAGGTACTTGTTATCTAACGTCACGAAGCGGCGCGATATTTTTACTGGTTTGCCTGATAAAACCCAGAAATATAGGCGGTGGGCCGTGTAGAGGAAAATAAGCTAAAATGCTATTCATTCAATTCAGCGTTACGACGAAACGAAAATGATGGCGATGGCCACTGATGTGACGCCGCAAAACGGCGTGAAAAGTACAATTTTAGGTCATGGAAAACAAATTTGCATATTGGAATCAGACCGTGAGCGAAGCCTCAGGTAACCCCTTTTACTGGTTGCACATCTCGGTATGATGAAAAGTATTGACATGAATGTTTTACTGACTTATGACATATAAAGCAGGGGCGGATCCAGCAAATCTTCAAGGGGATCATCAATTGCAGTGGTGCCACCTATACCCAAATCTGAAAACTTAACGGATTTGGTCCACTATATTTTGAGGGTGCCCCTATTTCAGCATTTTTGTTTTAGTTGACAAAACGTTGGCTATAGGTATTTGCAATAGCAGACGTACCCTTGCTATCATTTAAAGTGCCGCGGATGGTGCTAAAATATATAATTTGTAGTCAACGGCAGCCCCAGACGGCTGATGCAGAATTGACCAAGAAGGTAGTCGAGGTTCGTGACCAGGAGGGGGTAGCCGTTTTTACAAACAGTAAATCTTATGCATGCGATAGCAGTGTATCATATTGCTTTGTCTCGAGCGGACTTCAAAAATGTTCTTGAACTAAACAATAGGCGGGATTTTGAGAAGGGAGGGGCTTGAAGAAAATGTGTCACAAAGGCTGCCCTTAAAGGAAATAGTTCACCTTCAACATTAGTTTTAAACTGAGATAGCAGTTTTGTAGCCCGTGTTGGGAACCCCCTATCTACAAGTTTTCTTGACAGAAAAGACTCCAGCCGAATATATTTGATTTTTGGGCGAAGGAATGTGGTGCTAGCGAAAGAATGTGGTGCTGGATCTAGCCCGGGCAGAGGCTATACCATCAGCCAATCAGCTTGCAGCTGGTGCTAGCAAGCGAACCGCCGGCCGCCGATTGGCACATCTCTAATGCGAGTGTATCCCCAGGCGACTACTTTCGAATCTCATTGGCTGAACCATTGTTTACATTCGCGTGCCGTCAGGACTCTGACTCAGAGAGCATGCATACACCGGGTTTTGATTAATAATTATAATTTACGGCCTTCTGTCCTGAATCGGCGCGATATAAGGCCATTTTTGACAATATAAAAATAAATTGTATTCAAAAATATCAAATAGTGTTTGGGAAAAATTTGGCAAGGTGAACTATTTCCTTTTGAACTTCCTTTAACTACAAATGACATTTACGCAAAACGGGCACCCATACAACTATTATTGCGCCGCGAAGCGGCGGAAAATCGAAGGTTTTGAGCGGGCTGGAGAACTAATTTTTGCTATTGGAACCAGGATGCTGGTTGAGTTGGTATGGAATGACCCATCATGTATCAATAATATGCAAGGACCGGGCCCCATGCCACGCCTTTGCCAGCACCGGGCCACTGCCTCGATCAGGCATAACTAAGACCGGGCCCCTACCAGACACGGGCCCGTATCAATAATATGCAAGGACCGGGCCCCATATCACGCCTTTGCCAGTACCGGACCTCTGACTCGTTCCGGCCTGACCAAGACCGGGCCCCTACCAGAAACGGACCCGCATCAAGAATATGCAAGGACCGGGCCCCATATCACGCCTTTGCCAGCACTGGGCTTCGATCAGGCCTGACCAAGACCGGGCCCCCGTCAAGTATGGGCCAGAATACGGGCCCCTCAGAAATGTCGGGGGTCAGCTGACCCCTTCGACCCCCCCCCCCCCCTCCCCGCGTGCGCCACTGGACAGGTTTCTACCGGCGGCTGATGTGGCATAAGCAGGGTGCGGAGCCGGAGCCGCTCAAAACTGGGCGGCTCCGGCTCCGAAATAGGTTTACATAGAACCATGTTCCCAACCGCACCACTCACCAGAAATCATAAATAAATTAAGTTCAACCATATTGCAATAGCAATATAGCATAGTAGGTATAACCTGCATGGGGTACCCATTACAAAATTCTTGTATCGGTGTTCCTTGGACCAGGCAGAGGATGGGGGGCGCTGTTTCCTCCATCTTCTGCTGTCTCGATACGGTGTCTTATATTGCTCGAAGTCATGGTCACGAACCTGATCTGCCTTGTTCAAATAACATCAAGTCTATAAAGGACACTGTTGAATCACTTTATAACTCGGAGCTCTACTTCAGCACAGCACAGCACAGCACAGCACAGCACAGCACAGCACAGCACAGCACAGCACAGCACAGCACAGCACAGCACAGCACAGCACAGCACAGCACAGCACAGCACAGCTCACTCCGCCGTGTCATTCCGTAAACGTAAATTCCGTATTCATTAGTTATAATTTGGAAATAGGTACCCAATAATTTAGAGAATGTTTTTAAAAACATTTTGTATAATGGGATGTCTTTCATCTTGCAGTCACATAAATAGTATGCAACAAACGAATGAACAAACTGACAGTAAGGCTAAGGGCGGAAGTGACTCGAAGCAGTTTGAAAAAGACAACAAAAAAAGACACTACTTTGGGAGGACATTCCAAACGATATGAATCAATTTCCAAAATTGACGTTTTTGGATCATATGATCCGATCCCATAACGCCGGAACGTCGGTGGCCCCCCTTTATTGGCCGTCTGAGGCCGCCAGTGATACGGTGCCGCAGACGCTTCTTCAGTGTTGCGACGGAGTACAGTAACGCACTGCCGCCTCCTACCCCGGCTCCCCGCGTGTCTGCATCATGATCGAGGCAGGGCTTGCGGACCGTCACTTGCTTGAACAGAATGATAGTCCTATCACAGCATGACGACAGGTTTTTAGACAGTTCTTGTTGCGTGTCCGGTAAGTGGGTGTGCCGTTTATCCGAGACTATCTCGCTTGTCTCAAGATTCATGAGTGACGAATGGTTGGAGCTTTTCGAAGACGGGTAAATGTCATATTTATGGGCAAAACACGCCCTCTTACGTTGAAATGCCTACAAATGTTACATTCGATAGTTTACGACATAAGCTGTTATTTATGATTCGCTTCGATTCTTGCACCACCCCTCCGATGTGACCTTGTGCGATTGACGATAGCGGTTCAGCATACGCCATACCATGTAATGCTCTCCGCATTCCAAATGAAAGGATGTACCGTGTGTCCGATGTATTGTCGCCGACATGAAGTGAATGCGGTTACCAGGCCAGCTGACGCGTTAAGAGGGTAAAATCAGCCTCTCACTTCTCAGACCAAAGCGGCGAGGAGAAATATAGCGAAAAAAAACCATGAGCTCAAATCAATAAGCAGACGTATAAAACAGGACAATGGTCACATAAATGACAGCGAGGCGGCACCGAGCACTCATACACAAATATGTACAGTTCGTGTCCGACGACTGGACAGAACACGGCAACACAGCACACGTGAGACACTGTCGCAGCTGAATCGCAATGGGAACCAACAAGAACAGAAAGCCCCTTGTTTTTACGACTGCACTGTTCAGAACTAGGGGGATTTTCACTGCTCCAAACCATTAACCCAGCACAAGGGACTTTTTCCTAATATTCTTTTGAAGGATGAAAATGTTTGCATGATTTATACCAAAAGTGAAAGCTAATTATGATCTGGCCACAGATGGATTGGCCTGCCCGTCGATGGACAGTCTTACTGCTGTGTTTCGGGTCGCCGGGTCTCTTCGACCACAACACATCTTATGTTGTCACTTCGTTCTCTTGCTTGAGATCTGGTGGTACGACTGCGAGCTGATCTTCATGGCCGCTCGCTGCCGAAGCTTGCTGGTACGGACCTCGAGGTGAAGCGACCAACTTCTCGAGCACGCTGCCCGCTACCACTGCTCGCCGTACGGGTCCGCGTAGAACTCGTGGTTGCCACGGCCCCGGTAGCCGTTGTTCTGCAGTGGCTGCTGCGGTATGGGGTTGGTACCCCAGTTGCCATTTGGCTGGCGCCGTTTATATTCCCCCTGGTTCTGGTGTCCTCCATCGAACTTCCTCTTACCTGAAAATAAATTATGGATCATAACTCGGCCCAACCCCACTAGCGCCGTGACTGAAGCGAACAGTTACGAATCTGCATCTTCACCATGCCTAGATAATACCAATCAGCCGGAATCAGCCAAGTATTAGAATAAAGTCCTTTCACGTGAAAAAACATGACCTCGACTCGATTTAAATAGGGAAAATAATGACAGCAGCAGCAACAGTCTAGCAGCTTGTGGGGGGGGGGGGGGGGGTCCTTACACAGGATATGCTTTGTTCCATTTAAAGGGACATTCCCACATTTATGAAATTTTCAAATATAGGCCGGTTGTAGTGCAAAAATATGAAGTACTGCTTAAAACAATTATTTTTTCCCCCCTCGAAACGTCACTTAACTTTACATTTTTTTTTTTAAATTGGGGGGTGGTCATTAATGAGCAATAGAGAAAACCTTTAAAGGGGATGTTTCATCTTTCTGAGAGTTGTCAAATATACGCTGGTTGTAGTCGAAAATATGAAATATGTGCTGCTGAAAACGATGGTGATACATTTTTCTCTCGAAGTCACTTAACTTTATACAAATTAAGTTGTTTTTTATTTGGGCTGATGACGTCATTATTGAGCTATATACCTGCGCTGATTGGCTGACAAAGTGGGATTGGTTGACAAAGTGTCTGTCAGCCAATCAGCGGCGACACTAGCCTAGACCCCATTTGCAAATGGGAAATTAAATTGCTTAAAAACGGACAAGTTTTAGGGAAAATGACCCTAGTACTTTCGACATTTCAATAACGGCTGAAGATAATGGCTATCTCAGTTCAAAACCAATACAAAGGCGAAACATTCCCTAAGCTGCCAAATGATATGGCACAATTTTCACTCTTCTTGCGACTTAATACAAACAAGGCCTTTCTTATCACGGGTTTAGCAAATAAGCGCTTTCGAAAAAATAAGAATTGAAATGAAAATCACAACATAATTATTAAATATATTGATAGGAAAATAGTGACTTGTTGGTAAATGCAATAAATAGCATGATCATAGAAAATACAAGCAAACCAGACCCTCAAGGTGTATCTCCAACACTAACGTGCACACGGTTGTGACAAGTGATGACGTCATCGGTGCAAAACTACCGAATAGGGATATGGGCCTTACTAAGCCACAACAAATTAACGTAACAAATTAACAGCTTACAAATTAACATTGAACATACAGAAAACAAACATCTGGTTTAATGACTGTGAGACGGCTGGCCATTCGTGGACTATAATCGGGAATCATCGGTCCCATCCAGCAACAGGAACATAAATAACAAAATGGAGACGGAGGAATAACACTAACCTGGTAAGCCTGCTCCCCTGGCGGCCCCTCTGACCGCCCCACGGCGCATACCCCTGGCCATTCCACGACCAGTTGCCATACCCCTCGCCGCCATAGGACTCCCACGAACCGGAGGCGGGCCACCTCCGCGACCACGCATTCCCGTACCCCCACGCGAGCGGCCAGCCTGGAAACAAAACATACTTAGTGACCTGAGCACGAATGCAACGACCACACCCGTCACGTGGGCCTCTGCTGATGGGGCGGAGGACCAGGGAACGGGCAACGGCACCATGACTGGCGATGACAATTTTCGTAGCATGCTAACGGCTTCCAAGCTCACAAATCATCCAAGTGCCGAACAGGTGTAAAACAATGACATGCTTTTATCGATGCAAGAATAGTCGGATGCCGACCAAGAAAAAGGCGATGGAAGCCGAACAAATACAGACATCACAATTTGTCTAATACTACACATTTCGTGAGAATTTAGGATAAATTTAGTAACAGGCCAAAAAAGTAAACAACACCCACCATTGGAGGTTTGCCCCTTCCTCTGGGAGCTGGAGAGCTTGCCGGATAATCGTAATAATAATCGTCGTTAGAGTACTCGTCGTAATATGGGTCGCTGTAGCCACCTCGATAATCTCCGTATCCGTACATGTCGTAATCGTAATCATAATCGACATCTAGAAAGACCAAGACCAAATGTCACCATTTTTAGTCCGCATGGTACAGCGGGCACAATGGCGGACACCAATTTTGTTTCAAGAAATAGGAGCGCATAGAACTGTTACCGAGATTTGGAGAAGGAAAAGAGGAGCCAGAAAAGCCAGTCATAGTGTGTGCTCGATAGTGGAAGAGGAAGGCGATGTCACGGGTATCTCTCACCGAAAGGAAGAACGATGATTGCGGACGTGGAATCTAGAAGAAAATGCCTAGAGATTCAGGTGTGATGTTGGAGAGGATCTCATAATCAGGAAAGGAACACTCTGATACGATATTGTCATATTTATTTCATCACTTGCACTTGAAATTAGCACAAATATCCAACAGCGTCACTTATTTTGAACAATGCATCGACATTTCCATGCAGCACTGTCAGATGGATGCACACCATCACACCGCCGGTTTAATGACAACATTTCAACAGCCCAGAAATACGAAGACAAACGGCAGATCACAACAACCCACCAAATGTAGTTGACACATTGCGATCACAGAGTCGATTCACGAGGGATACCACCAAATAACAGTGGATCGATTCACAGAGGACACCGCCGGATCTAGTAATAATAGTAGTTGTCCGCGTAGTACTCGTATCCGGATAACTTACCATAATCACCACGGCCCATCGGGGGACGACCACCACCCATACCACGCCCGTAGCCACGCTGACCACCGAAGCCCGGCGAGAACGCGGGGAACCTGTGAAGGAATGGGTTCATGTAGATTAACCGAGAACAGTGTACCTCCTCGGGAGGCGACGGGTCGTGTTAAAAAGGAAAATCGGGACCAGAACCAATTGCAGGACGATTCTCCAAACTCCTCAGTTTCAGGGGGAAAATATTGCTGGAACCGATGACGTATTTACGGTGAAAAATAATTAATATGTTATTGCAGTACCATCTTAATCATCCAGCAAGCCTGTGTATACTTTGAGTGAAAGCATGATTTTACGGCATGTACTACATTTTGACATTGTAACCGCACACTGCACATCCCCGAATTCTATATCTGTCATTCCTCCCGAAATTGATCACTTTAACAAACTTGTCTTCCTTGAATAATAACTTTAAATTATTAATCTTCATAAGTCAATTTGATAACGTATGACACCTCTTAGTCATCAGTTATCAACAGCATAGGTGCAACAGCTAAAAATAAAAATAAAGTGAAATTTGCCAAATTGTCTTGCACAGCATCTACAAAAAAGTATATTTTACAGCGACAAAAGCTTTTTGACGCAGCACTGAATTAAAGGGAAAAAAATCATTTGAAGTACAAACAAATAAGCAGCAATCTACAAAATGCATTAGTATTGTTAAAATTATAACATTTGATAGCATTCTATTGTAGTAGAGCGCAACAACAAACATCCAACTTACCCTCCTCGCTGAGTCATCATGCCCATCATCCTCTTCTCCCGGTTTCTCAGCATCTCTTCCTTCTTCTTCTTGTCGGAAGGTGGCTTTGCTAACGATACGTCGATCTTTGAGCCACACAGTTCGGCTTGGTGAAGGGCCTCCATAGCCTGTAGACAAATACGCGATTGGTTAAATACATCGCCGAAGCAGGTGTGAAGCAGGTAAATAAAGCCTCACAGGCTTTATTTATGTTCCGTAATGGTACGTTCAGGCTTTGCGTTTACAGCAACGTGCGATCTTCCAAAAACACATACATGATGCATGCCACTAAATAACAGTGGATCGATTCACAATGGAAACATTTTGTCTGTAAGCGAAATGCTTGCCAGGTTGCCTAAATACGTTCATTCGAAACGGTCAGATCGCCGAGTGTTACTAACTCTGAACGGTCAGATCGCCGAGTGTTACTAACTCTGAACGGTCAGATCGCCGAGTGTTACTAACTCTGAACGGTCAGATCGCCGAGTGTTACTAACTCTGAACGGTCAGATCGCCGAGTGTTACTAACTCTGAACGGTCAGATCGCCGAGTGTTACTAACTCTGAACGGTCAGATCGCCGAGTGTTACTAACTCTGAACGGTCAGATCGCCGAGTGTTACTAACTCTGAACGGTCAGATCGCCGAGTGTTACTAACTCTGAACGGTCAGATCGCCGAGTGTTACTAACTCTGAACGGTCAGATCGCCGAGTGTTACTAACTCGGGTTCAGTTACAAATAGGTTCAAAATAGGTTGTGTAGAACCGCGCAAAAAATACGCAAACAAATACTGGTATACGCATTAAAAAAAGTGTTCCGCCGCTGGCGAAAAATTTGTTCCGCGACTTAGACAGTGGAACCACTTTTCTGACCCTGCACCAGCGGGGCGCGGGTTAAGGGTACCGCAACTGCCAAGATTGTTGGGTGCCCACATACATGACACCGGCATGCCACCCAGCTGTATCTCACCTTCAATGCGTGTTCCCTCTCTTCAAAGTGAATAAACGCGTAGTCCTTGATCTTCTTCACCCTCTCGATTTTGCCATATGCTTCGAAGCCCTCTTTGAGCTTCTCCTCCGTACAGTCTTGGGTGAGGTTCCTGGCGTACAAAACTTTGACCTGGAAAGAAACAGCACGCGTTGTATACATGAGGCCAAACATTCTCGAACCGAGTGGCGTGCTGTGCAGCTTACACTGTTTGGAATGCTGCACGTAGAAATAAGATGACTGCCGGCATAAGACTGCCGGCATAAGACTGCCGGCATAAGACTGCCGGCATAAGACTGCCGGCATAAGACTGCCGGCATAAGACTGCCGGCAGAAATACAGAATTAAATGGTGACCATTTACTAGCAACACACTCTGGAATCATCCTACTTACTACAACCAATGATTGGTTGAAATGATTGGTACACTCATTGTGAGCAGACATTTTGAAACTCGAGGACGTTAGTCACACGGTAAAACAAACAGTATCATTGAACTATGTAGAAAGGACAGGCTTGTAAAAATGGTTTGGAGAAGTGGTGTGAACCGGAAGTAGTGAAGAAAAACCGAGTGGACGCGATTACCTTGGACATAATTTCCCTGTCTGGTTCCTCCTGAGGGTCAGCCCAGTCGACGATCACGTCGCAGCTCCAGACCTTGATTCTTCCGCTACCCAGGCGCCTCTTGGCTAACGAGGCAGCCTTGTGCGTTTCATACTCCAGGAAGCAGAAGCCTCTGTTCTTTTTCTTGTCGTCAGGGGAGCTGTAGATGATGACATCCACCAGGGCCTCTGTGACAGCATCAGGTGTCATTAGTCTGTACCATGCAGCGTTGATAAATGGTTTATTTTCACCACATAATCGTAGCGTGCATAACAATTACACAAATCCACACCTGCATTTTTTACGAATTAAACAAACTGCAAAATGAAATCCTGATACAGCTAAAGCAAGGCAATTACATTATAAGCACCAAATTGGTTGAAGTGGAATATGACTAACAGCAAAAATACAAAATTTAACGACATAAAATGTATATAACACAAACACACATAAATCATCACAATGCCAATGTTTGCCCCAACAATAATACAAATGGAACAATGTTGGCAGAAAAATCACAATTGCAGCATCTTTTAGTAATATCTAATGCTGTCAAATGAAACCCATACCGGAAAATCTTAAATCAGTATGCGGCTGGTAACAACCCTCATCAGGAACTCTCAGCCGGTCATCTCACAAAATCAAGGAATATGAGGGATAATTATAATTAGTAAGGGATGAGGGACAGTTATGAACTGTCCAATGCCAAACTGAAAACCAAACGCGGATAGCAACTTTTTGCTCACCTCTAAGGGTATCAATGTTAAAATAGACAAACACTCAGATTTGTTGTAGTGCTGTTCATAATTAATTTACCTGTGTGTTTGCCAAACTCTTCCAGGATCTCCTCTTTGCCCTTAGATTTAGGAATGTTTCCGACAAAAAGGCGCAGATTGGGAACACTGATATTAACTTTCAGTGTCTTCCCCTTTTTGATCTCGTAATTGTCGAGCTGTGGAACGAGACATGCCAGAGAATCAACGAAACACACAGAAAATGTTCACAGATTTAAGCATAGTCTATTTTGTCGATTTTCTTCGAACCAACCACCTGCAGGAAAAGCATGTCAACCGCTGCCTGGCAAAGAGAAGATCTGGCACAGAAATAAAGTAAACTGAGCAGAAACGAACGTAAGTATGAATAGGATCACCGACGCCCGTCAAGATTCACAAACTCACTATCACTTTAGTTTCAATTTGGAAACACCATCCCATGAGTATCATAACAATATAAATGAGTTTCAAATACCTGCTTGACTGCCTCCCTTGCGCCATCTTCGTTGGTAAACGTGACAAAGGCATAGCCTCTGTTCTGGCCACTCATAGGATCCATCATCAGACGAAGGTCCCAGATGTCGCCACATTTTTCGAAGACCGGGATCAGTTCATCCTCGAACAGCTCCTTTGGAATCTTCCCTACGAAAGCCTCGCAGCCGGCGCCGGGTTGTTTTCCTTCCCAGTTGGGTGGGGGGCCACCATACTTCCTCTGGCCGGTCGTGACGTCCAGGGAAAACCCGGTGCGGTCCAGGATCGCCTTGATCTTCTCTTCATTTGGTCCATGGGCTGGAACTGCAGGAGCAGGACCTGAAATAGAATACATTACCCTCTACGGTTACGAAGCGAAACACATGCCTCGTGCATTTTCGTATGCACCACACACACACACACGTTAACGTACCACATATACCAAAATACACTAGACCAGCAGACCAGTGTCATCAGCAGACTGGTGAATGAGTGGCATGCCCAAAAGCTGTCCCCAAAACAAAACAAAACTGGAAGTTGAAGTTTTGCAGACCACGATAACTATTTGTATTTGAAATATCTAAAAAGTGGACCCATCTCCTCAACTAACAAAGCTGGTTTTAACCAGATTCTGAGAAACTGTCTTCCTCAGGTATTGCACATGACTGAGCATCGCTGACAGGTCGGCGCCAGGCATTTGTCAAATTTGCACCAAGGAGCACATTTTACGGGGATAGTCTCTCTGAAGGTTAAAATAGAGGTGAATGTCATTCAAATGTCATGATGTTGCTAATTGTGTACATTCGCCATCGTTATGTTCACTGCTCGCCCCTTTCGCCGCGGCGATCTCGGCGATCATCCGGAGGGTTTAAGGGCGCCGCAGCTACTAGGCTTATGTGGCGCCCATTAGAGATCTGAACTCCGACTCGCCACTGTTGGTAGTAGATCACTGTTTTTGTATCTCAAACTCATTCGGTCCCATACATGCTACTTGCTGCTTCCCCTTTTAACCAGGGTGCATTTCCATTTACCAGTGCCGCCTTGTATTTTGCCATTCTTGTCCCTATCCTCTCCCAACGGCTTGCTTAAGAGTACACGAGAACGCACCTGTTTTAGGGCGTTCGTAACGGAAGGTAAAAACTATCGATAGCCTATAAGCTCGGGTATTCCACGATAGATCGACCACGGCATAACACCACCATATTTTATTTTTGTCTGTAATTTGGTCTAGGGGGTTATCATATGCTGGGAACCTAGCTGCGCAAACGAAACAAACAAATATAGAGTAGCAGTTTTCAAGATATAGACTCGGGCACTTTTCGGAGGTCACTCAGCAGGCCTACATTTGGCGGCTCGTAGTTCACAAACAATCATGTAGTTCGTAGTTCACATCACAAACCATCACAAACCTCCTGCAGCGGGAGCGCCGCCCCGCGAAGGAAAGTGCGTATTAACGCGAGGCGGCGTGGGTATGGGTCACCCCCGCCCACCTGCTGTAACCGGGCCAACCTGGAACCGGCCCCCAGTATACTCTACGGGGACAGGTCGGCCAGCCGGGGGTGCGGGGTGCCGGACCGGTGCAGTGGGTCGGCGCTTCGCACGCCCGGTCGGTGGACCACAGCGGGAGCGCCGCCCCGCGAGGGAAAGTGCGTATTAACGCGAGGCGGCGTGGGCGGGGGACATCCAGTTCGGAATTTGTTTCGGAAGTTGTGACCTGTGCAAAATAGTAGCAAACCTGTTGTGCTGCCACCCACCTTGAGCTATCCTGATTTAATTCTCCTCTTTTCTACTCCCTTGTTTATATTACATTCTGCATCCTTATTTTGTCTACATTTTTTTCATCATAGGATATGTAAATAGTTATACAAATTATGCATATTGTTTTATCCCACTAACACCTTAATAGTCAGCCTCGCAATACCTCCGGATGTTACTAGCTCTGCATCTGTCCGGTGGATCCTGAGGCATACTCCTTTACTAATCAGGTGGTGGGCTGCAGTCCTGCAAGAAAAAACAAATAGCGGAGAGCGGTGCGACCTAACGTGAAGAATGCCCATCCCTGGGTATTAAGTTATATGGTAATTAACGTAGTCAGGTCACACGGGCACGGAAGGGCAATCCTGCATACCTGTCTGCCGTCATCGGGTTGTATGGCCAGAAGTTGCTATGACTTGATTTAGGCAGTGGACACTTCATAGATACATCAAACCTGTATATTGAAGATGAACCGAGGGACATTTTTGCAATTTAGCTTTTTTTACGTGATCGCTTGACCTATTTTTTTAGTGACCAGGACAATTCTGAAAGCCGAATTTCCGTTTGAAGAAGATTCAAGCCTGGGCAATGCTCTTTCAGATAGACAAATAAAAAATGGCTTTCGGCCTCCAAATAGGATTTGAGCCTCCTAATATGATAAGATTGAAAAAATAATCATTCAATTTCTCTCTGTAATTTAGTATAGCGGGGTTATCATAGGCGGTGAAGCCAGCTGTGCCAACGAAAAAAATAATCCGAGCAGCGGTTCTCAAGATATAGCCTCGGGCACTTTTCGGAAGTAGCTCAGCAGCTCGCTACATTTGGCGACTCGTACTTCACAAACCATCATAGTTACATCAAACCTATATATTTAAGAAACTCTCATTGAACCGAGAACATTTGTGCAATCTCGGATTTTTTGTTGTTGTTGGACGCGTGACCACTTGACCCATTTGTTAGTGATCAGGACAATTTTTCAATTGAAAGTCGAATTTCCGTTTGAGGACGATTCAAGCTGGTCAATACTCTTCCAGATGGCTTTCGGCCTCCAAATAGGATTTGTGAGCCTCCCAATATCGACGCTAGGCGGCTCTTCTGAAGTGCCCGACGAACGACGAATCTGGAAAAATCTTGAAAACCGCTGCCAGGTTTTTTTTTTTGTTGGCACAGCTGGCTTCCCCGCCTATAACCCCCTATACCAAATTACAGAGAAATAAAATATGACTAGTGTTAATTTTATTTTTGTCTATCGGGGAATGCCCCACTTGAAAATGTTAGTTTTTTAAGCTATTGAAAAATGCAGATTATGAACGTCACAAACCTAATCTACAAAAAGTTATATGGAGCAAATAAGGAAAAGGATGACACCAGAGGTCACGCACAATAGATAAAACACAACTTGGCTAACAGGATTACCTTGAGCCTTGCTCTTCTGACGGTAGGTTTTCATCACTCCACACAGGTAAGCCGATTTGTTTGACACATGTTCCAGATTTGAGTCCATGAACTGCTTCAGAACGGTCAGTGCTCCATCCACCGGAAACTCTTTCAGTGCATCCAGGGCACGCTCATCCAGATCGGCATGAAGCAGTTTTTCTGAAATAAAATCAAGCAGTTAGTGCGTAGGTCACCCAAAAGGGGCGCCGCGCGCGGCACACACACACACACATAGTTATACAAATACAGGTTCATGCAAACATAATAATCATGACCATTGTGGTCAACTAAGGGTATGCTATGTGCTACTACAGAGCATGACAGGAGCCAAGTCATACTTATAAGCAGTGAAACAACCAAGACTCCTAGCATCAACATTTATCACAAAAATAATACAAAACATAAAACTATCACTCATGTCATATCATTTAGACAGCTTACCTGTCTTGTAGATCTCATCAAGCCTAACTGCAACTTTTTCATTCAGGCCAAGGTCAATCAATTTTTGGAAGTCTGCAGATCTTCCCTCAGAGGCTGTTGGCTCTTCTTTTTTGGCAACAGCATCTCCATTTCCTTCTGCCATAGCACTATGTCCTAGAAAGGAATGGTAATTTGTTAAGTTATTTTAACCATAGTTGACAACACAAACACAAACATATTGGCTAGGGAAGCAGTGCTGCTGAGGCTCCACTCATTTGCTTGTTCCATGGCCATGGTAGGTATCCTGTCGAAATTTGAATTACCCTGTTCCGTCATGTGGTGTTGATGGGATTGGGCTTTACAACCATGCTGATACAACTGCCATGGGGCTCACACTGACCTAAGTGGGGAGGGGGGGGGGGGGGGATTATTCAAGGGAACAGTGCACCTTTGGAAAAGTACGTGGAATGATGGGAAGTGTCCTGATTATGTTTCTGGCACTCGTTTTTGCAAGATACCAATTTGTCATAATTGGAAAAATATTGATATGAATACATGTGATGTCACAACAATATTGCGTCACCAAAACGAGTTGTGACGTCATACCGGCAAAAGTTTCATCCGTGAATCAGAATATGTAAGCAACACATACACATATGTAAACACCCTAGTTCGCTGGGTCGCGACTCACGAGTATATTCGTCGCAATTGAAAATGTGTGAATGCACTATGGCCTTGTATGAGTTGGAGTGGCAATGCGAGCGCGAAGCGCTCGCTCGTCTTTCCGTGGTATATGGGAAAAATATTAATATGAGCGGCGCGGCCCGACCACTGGCGACGCTTTTGAGAAGCTTATATCTCTGCAACCACACGTCCGATTGACAAGCGGACTTCTTTGCTTAGCAACCACATCCAACCCACCGTTTGAGACCAGCGCTCACTCATGTGGGTGACTACCACTGCGCGTGGCACGTGCCGCGTGAGGGGTGTTGAAAAGTGTTTAATCGCAAAAACTTTGCAACGGCTGAGCCAATTGTGTTCAAATTTGGTGTGTGGTTAGGGACCTCTCAGCAGACACTTTTCCACAAGTCAATGTGGACAGTTGATGCCCGAACAGCTCGGCCACGGCGGCGCTGCGCGCCACCGTTTTTCCGCTATCCGCGAAAAACCTGAGGGGGAGGGGGGGGGGGGGGGGGGGCTAAACACCTCCCCCCGGTACGGCGCGGGCTAAAACCACAGGAGCGCCAAGGAAAATCATTAAACCATTCTCAGAACATGACTATTTTCTTTTGGCTTTCATTCATTCAGATACTACAATCTAAACATTGATTTAACAGGGTCAAATTCATACTTTTGGGAACAATCCACTTATAGGTCATGCAAACAGCTGGCTGATCCACTGGGTACATTTAGCTTGCCAACCAGGTGGCTAATACAAATTTAGATTGCACAAGCAGCTGGCTAATCCAAATAGATTGTATTTGCTTCCAAACAAGCAAAGATTGTGCAGGCTCCAAGGACAAAAAAGGAGTTATTCATGAGCTTAATCTTGGAGGGAAAATATTGTGGTTATAAGCCTTTCTTCTGTGAAACTTCAGTAATGCACCTCCCCAGTTTATTGTAGTCTTGAGGTCCCTAATACAAGAAAGTATTAATATGACAGACAGAAAAGTGTACCAGTAATACCAAAGCTATGAACATCAGCAATAATAACAATCAAACCTGACCTAACCTTTACAGCAATTAGTCACAGGGACCCACATTTAGAATGCTCTGCTCACTGCGCTGCAGCCCTATGGGGGAGGGGGCTCCCCCCGACCATCTTGTAGATCTACAAAAACCCATGTCTACAAGAGGTCTGGGGGTCCAGGGGGGGGGGGGGGGGGGGGGACAGCCCCCTCCCCTGGTAGGGCCGCAGCGCAGCGAGCGAATGCGAGCAGAACGTTCTAAACGTGGGTCCCTGCAACCCTGACTGGAAAAAAATCATGTTATCGTCGACAATGTCCAGCGTAACTAGCCGATTGCGCCGAAATTTCGGTACAGCGTCCAGCGTAAATTACCGATTGTACAGAAATGTCGACAAATTTCGACTGAGGGTAAAAAAAAATCAAATTTTGGGATGCAAAAGGCGCCACACGGAAGGTTAGCACCGTCCTGCACGAGGAGCTGATCCATTCAGCTTACACCCGAGAGCCTGCACAAACGGCTGGGCAAAACATTGTCGCATGCTGGTGTGGTCTTGGCAAAGGGTGGAACGGAAGCTGTGGTTGAGTCCCTGTACAGTGTCAATGCCTCCCAAAAAATGGACGGTGGAGTCTAACAAAACGCTGATACACCGCACCAAAGTGGACCGGTGTGCGCCATCAGTAGTGGCTGTGCCCGAACTCATGGAGGCTGTGCAGCTGCCTGGCAGCTGAAGGTATCACGCCCCCCTATCATGTTGTACAGCGACAGCCACACCAGCCGCCCACCACTCGTCTTGCACGGTATCACTCGTCTTGCACGTTATCATAGCATCTCAAAGAGGGTTGCATTACAATTTTTTGCTAGGATGGGTACATGCTCAAAGCCGAGATGCTGGGCCTGCTCAGCAAGCCAATGCACATTGTGACAAGATCAACGCATTGGCATGTGGTGCTCTTTTGCTTGGATGGCTCGTGATCCCAGTGCATGATCTCTGAGAATGAAGTGTGTCACGATTTGTAACTGTACTGTATTTAATTTTACCGAGCATTAGTGCGGTGGCGCCTGAATATGGCGGCCGCCACAGTCGGAGCTCCGTTTGTTTACGTGTTTTTCCGCGGTTCCAAGTGACCGTACGCTGTGACAGTGCGCAGTGATCGAGTGTTGGACATACAGAGCTGAGTTAGTGACTTTTTATGCCGCGACCTTTACATCTGTGGCTTTTATCAGTGATTTTTGTTGTTGCTGTTTGCGTCTTGATGTCCGTGAGGAGCGCCGGATGCCCGGCGTCGCGGCTCGAGGCTCCGCCCTCTACCGCTTCGGGAAGAGGTATGACCTTGGGCTCCGCCAATCAGCGCGCCCGCCCACGGTCTACCGTATTCTACCGAGCCCGCTGCCCGGTCAGGTCGGGCCGCCGCCCCGTCTGCAGCCGGCCTGGCTGCTGGGCAGAGACGGTGCCAGGCCCTGGTCCAGCGGGGCGGCCGTGCCGAGCGAGGCGCACCCCAATGTCGGCCGCCGAGCAGTCGCGGCTGAGGGTCGGAGCGCCACGTCTCGAACTGGACAAGGGAGACGACGGGGCGTCCGCGCAGGACAGCGGGTGCAGCGGCGGCGACACCGCACCGAGAGACGCCGACCGGCGGTACCGTGATGCAGCACCACCGACTCTGACACCTGGCCAGCACCCCCGCCTGTCTTACGACCGCGCGCTCATTCAGGTGCAGCTCACGCCACCTGAGCGCGCCTGTGACACCGCCAGCGAGCGCGCGCGGAGACGGGGTGGAGGTGACATCACTCGGCCCGCAGCAGCGCCCTGCTCCCAGATGAGCATCGGTCATTTAAACGTCCGATCTTTGAGCAGCAAGCTAGATGAAATCAACCTCCTATTAAGCGACCACAAACTCGATATACTCTGTCTATCAGAGACGTGGCTCACACCTCAAGTTCTGGACACATTCCTGGTGTTCCCAGGCTACGCCATTCTCAGACGTGACCGTGACACGCGCCGCGGAGGCGGTGTTGCGATCCTACACCGGGTAGAAATGCGGCTTCAGCGACTCGCCACGCCGGCGGACGGACCTCTGGAGACCCTGTGGGCATCAGCAATGTGGCCGGGTGGTCGACCAATTACGGTGGGCGTTATATACCGCCCGCCCAACAGCCCGGTGACTCCCAGTCTGGAGCACCTGCAGGAGCAGCTTCGAGAGTCCGCCGGCGCAGGAAGGCCCGTGTTTCTCCTGGGCGATACCAACTTTAATGTGATGGACACCAGTTCGTCCCAAGTACCCCGCTACTCCGACATTAGCGAGCTGAATATGGTACAGCTGGTGACCAGCCCGACCCACCTCAGCCCAACTCCGTCGGCACTAGATCACGTCATCACCAACATGCGAGAACCGGCGCCTGAGATCGAGGTGCTCCCTGACGTCATCAGCGACCATCAACCCGTCATCATGAGGGCGCGCCTGGGGCGGGTGCGGAGGGACCCCCAGTGGCGTACTCAGCGCGGCTGGAGACGCGTAGACTGGAACGCCATCTGTCATGATCTGCTGCTGTCGGACTGGAGTCAGGTAGATGGCGCCACTGACGTCGACGGGTGCGTGCAGCAGTTCATGGCTGTTTGGAACGCTGTGGTGGACAACCACTGTCCAGCGAGAAGAACGCGCGTCACGAAGCCGCACTGCCCCTGGCTGACCGACGACCCGTCCCTGCGAGCGCTGATGGCTGAGCGGGACAGCGCCCGCGACACCTGGCTGTGTCTGCGTACACCAGAGGCAAGGGCAGACTTCACCAGACTTCGCAATCACGTCAAGAGCCGCCTCATCTCGAGCAGGCGAGTTTCTGTGTGGGGAGATGGCGTCTGGTGGCCACCGTCGCTTCTGGCAGACCTTCAAGAGGTTTGCCGTTGCAACCTCGCCGCCGGCCGGGAGCGCATCTGTGGCGAGCCCTGAGAACGCCGAAACGGCTGCGGACGAGCTCAACCGCCATTTCTCATCCGTGGGAACCCGCATCGCCACCGACCCGCGGAGCGCAGTCATCGACGGCAGCAAGAGGCCCAGACCACCCACCGTCTGCGCAGCCAGCTTCTCCTTCCGACCGGTGACGCTTCCGGAGCTCTCCCGGTGCATCCGACGTATGCGCGCGTCGCGAGCTGTTGGTCTGGACGAGGTGCCACTTCAGGCTGTGCGCGAGTGTTTCCCAGTTATCGGCCCACATCTGCTAAAACTTATAAATATGTCAATCGTCACCAAAGTGTTCCCCGATAGCTGGAAAACTGCATGTATTGTTCCCATCCCAAAGTCACGTGACCCTGCCGTTCCGTCCGATTATAGACCGATTTCTTTGCTTAGTGTTTTGTCTAAAATTTTAGAAAAAGTAATTTGTACACAACTGACCGAGTTTTTAAACATCACAGGGCTTCTGCATTCATCCCAATATGCATACAGATCTCGCCATTCAACAGAGGACGCCGTGCTCGCCGCTGTCGAGCGCCTGGTCACCAACATCGACGAAGGCCTTGTATCGTCGGTAACGACGATGGACCTCTCGAAGGCGTTCGACAGCGTCGATCACGGCCTCCTCCTCACAAAATTGTCATGGTATGGTGTAAATGACGTGGACTGGTTTAGGAGTTATTTGAGCGGCCGAAGGCAGATGGTGCGTGGTGGGCGGTTGACTTGTCCCGTGACTTGTGGTGTGCCCCAGGGCTCGATTATTGGTCCAGTCTTGTTCATTTTGTTCACAAACGATTTATATGGATATTTGACCCATGGCCGCCTCATCTCCTACGCTGACGACACCGTGCACGTTGACTGCGCGTCCCCTGACGGACCTGGTCTCGCCGGGCTAAAAATTAGACTGGAGCTCACCTTGCGTGAGCTCCAGTCTTGGTTTGATTCCAACTCTCTCAAAATGAACGCGAAGAAAACTGCTTTCATGCTTGTTGGCTCAAAGAAAAATTTGGCAAAAACGGAAAAATTTCGGTTTGAATTAAATGGTTCCGAGGTGCAGGCCTCGACCAGCATCAAAATCCTCGGCGTCGTGGTGGACCGTGGTCTGTCATGGGACGCGCATGTCTCGAGTGTCTCCAAAAAATGTAACGGTATCCTCGTCTCTCTGTACAAAGTTCGGCATTACTTCACCTCAGAAGCCCTTAAAATTATAATTCAGGCGTACGTGTTCCCACATATCACGTACTGCCTGTGCGTGTGGGGAGGGGCGACCAAGGGTCAACTGGTCAAAATCCAAAAACTGATAAACTTTGCCGCTCGTATCGTCACAGGACTCAAAAAGCATGATCATATAACCCAGGCTCTAAATCCTTTAGGATGGCCGAAGATCGAGACCCTGGTGGCGCGCCGCGACGCCGTAAAGGTGTTTAAGGCGCTCAGAGAGGAGGGAGCGCCACCCGAGATACGCGCTATGTTCACCCCACGTGCCGCTGTTTCCACACGCGAGACGCGCGCCTCTGATCGAGGTAGCCTCCACCTGCACAAGTGCAGATTGACCGCCTCTCAGAAGGCTTTTTCGTATCGGGCTGCAGTTGTCTGGAACCGCCTGCCACCACAAGCTTGTGCCGCCCATTCATTGGATGGTTTTAAGACCGCTATGCGAAGTGTGATTTTACCGATGTAGTGTAGTGAAGTGTACTCGTTTTTATTGTATTTTGTATATTATTTGTAACACTGACATGAAACCAGAATAGCCACCTCGTGGATGGTTTTTAATACACTGATTGATTGATTTCCGCAGGTGACTGAATCATTCATATTCCAAAATGAAGTGATTTAACCCTTCCAAAAAAAGGTGAATCAATAACCAGTCTGGGTCTGTTCTCAACATAGATGGCTATACATCTCAGCACTTAGGTCATTGGTGTACAACAGTTTGCCCCCAGTGTGCCAAACAGTTGTTTTAATCATGCAACACATTGTGAATGTTACCAGTGAGGTGACTATAGGGCAGACAGCACCTTGGAATACACCTATAATAATTGGAAACTGTCTGGCATGTCGCTGCAGCACTTCAACTGGGGCCGCGTCACAACGGCAATATCCTCGTCCAGCGACTCTGCTTCATTCAACCCTTGCTGGGTCGGTGGGGTAATCAGGGCTGACCCGGCCTGCCCAGGAGGCCGGAGGAGTGGTACTCAAAACAGTGGGTCGGCCCTGCCATCCACCGGCGAGGCCCGGTCACTAATGGTCGGCCCTAAACCTGTTAAGAAGCCTCCAGGAAAAGATGTTAATATAACACATTCAATTAGCTTTAAATTTTGGCGCAAAGTTGGTGAAAATTTGGTACACCAAATTGCAGTGCATGTTGGGTCGCTGAGGTGTTCAGTGTAGAGTAGATATTTTCCAGTCTGGCCTGCAACCATAATTGCTGTAAAGGTTACATCAGGTTCTATTAATATTGGTGACACCTTAGGATGATTTTCACCAATCGATAGCAAAAATCACATTTAGTAACTAGGGATGTCTTCAAGACATTTTGCACTATAACTAATTATAACTTCAATAATTAATATCTTGCCGCTTAATCTGTCAGTATTGGTAGCACAAGCATCACACTTTTGTACACAACACTGTAGGCAGTGTGGCAGGCGGTGCTGCCGGCTTGATGACGTCATTGGGAGGGTATACTTAATGGTGTAGGCCAGTTTACTACTCGATCCGACTTAATGGCTACGAGCGAATCTCAAGTTTCGTCCTGATCCGACTTAATGGCTGCGAGTGAACCAAAGTTTCGTCCCCATAGGACTTAATGGCCAAGAGTGAATCTTGGGTTTTGTCCCGATCAGACTTAATGGCTACAAGCAAATCTTAGGTTTCATCCTGATCAGACTTAATGGCGGGGTTATGTTAGTTTAGACAGGCCTATGCCATTAAAGGGACTATCCCACCTTAACATTAAATTTGAGTTGAGAGCCATTTTGACAGTTTGACATTGGAATTAAGTATGATAGCAATTAAAACAACCACAATGATCTAATCAAAAAGATATTCAGGTTTGATTTTGACATCTGTAAAAAATAAGGCCCATGTGTAGTGTCCCAAAATTCAATTTTTGCTTGGGTGTCAAGAGTGGAAAATTTGAGCAAAACAAAACTATGTGAGTGGAAAATGATGTACAAAATGGTGCAATATTGATTTGCGTTTAATGAAAAGCATGTGTTTTCATTGAAATCATGTATTTGTAGTCAATATTTTTGTGAGAATCAATATCAATGCATAATTTGTGATCGGAAAATTCACTCCTAAAATGGGGAGAGTGGAACATTATTCACATTTGGGCATCATTTCCCACCCAAATCAAGACATTTTGGGACATTGCATGTGTATTTGAATAGGGGATCTAAACCGACGGTCATCTCTTGTTACCCAACTGGTAATGATAGTCGACTTGTGTTAAGGTCAGTCTTGGAATATTTTTGTCTTTCATTTCTCTATCCCCAGGTGGTTCACAATCTAGGGGCTAGCACTATCAGCTGGAGTTGATGCAGCAGTTGGCTGGCAGGGACTGCTAGTGAGCCAGGGTGTTATGATGTTGCAAGCAAATGGTTACCAATAAAATATTTAATGCTAAATATTTATTTATTTATTTATAAATATTAAGTGGTACCATTTGCTTGTGACGTCATAACACCCTAGCTCACTAGCGGTCCCTGGCGGCCAACTGCTGCATCAACTCCAGCTGATAGTGCTAGTCCCTAGATTGCAAACCACTCAGGATCAAGAAATGAAAGGCAAAAATATTCCAAGGCTGACCTTAAAACAAGTCACTATCATTACCAATTGGGTAGAGAGACGACGTGGTCGGTTTAGAGGCCCTACTCAAATACATGTGAGCCTGATTTTTTTACAGATGGCAAAATCAAACTTGAATATTTTTTGATAGATTGTTGTGGTTGTTTTAACTGCTACCATACTTAATTTCAATGCCAAGCCATCAACATGGCTATCTCAACTCAAATATAATGTTAAGGTGGGATAGTCCATTTAAAGGGACCTTAACCACCTTAACACCTTAACATTATTTACAACTTTTTTTAATTTGACATTATAACATCAAATATTGACAGAGATCAAATTTGAAGACACCTTGTTGATTGCAAATTTGAATGGCTGGTGATCGTTTTCTTTTTCTAGCTAGCATAGTTTCCGAGATATGGCAATTTCTGGAGCGAAGTCCTAAAACAGGAGATAACAAAAAACCGGAAAATTTGACATTTCATGACCTCTGGTGACCTCAGTTTTGACCTGACCTAAAACAATACTGAAATACTTTTGATAGAACTTGTATCAAGCTATCAAACGCCGCTTTCCCCTTGCCGCTACGTTGCGTAGTTTTCGAGATCTCACGGGGGGGGGGGGGGAAATCAAACCCTGCAGTTAGTATTCGGCGCAAACCCCCTGCAGTGCGCGGGTTAAAGGGAATACATAATTCACCTTTAACATGGGTTTTGGACTGAGATAGCAGATTTGTAGAGCAGATCTAAAAATGGGTTGTGGTGAAAGAATGACATCCCTACATTTAGTAATTTTGACACAGGACTAGTGGGCCAGGTTTCATGTCCGCTGTTCCGGGCCACAGTTGGGACATGGGCGCTCGCCGCCGGAGGCAGGTACACTCTCTGGCACGTAGTCTGATCACGTCGCTTCGTTAATATCTGCTCAGCCGCCCGGGCGGCCAATTGTCAGGACTGTACTTGGCGTCAGGCGGAGCGGGGCGGAGCCAGAACGCCAGCTGCTATCGTACCATTTATCGTGAAATGCAAGAGAAACTTACATCTTTCTCCACATATATCCATCAGTTGTCCGAACCAGTCATATTCGTAGTTTTGAGCTAAAGATGCACTGCATGGTTGAATTTCAAGACAACTTTCAAGGTAACCTATTTCCTTTAAGTATACCATCCCAATGACATCAAGCCGGCTGCACCACCCACCACTTGTTCAGGCTTGGTAGATATAGCGACGATTATGGACAATCAGTTGCTACACCTTCCAGAAATATTTTGTTTCAAGATTGTTAGGCAAGATACATTCTAAATAACATAACAGGTACATAATAGTGTCTTGGAAGATGCATAGTGACTTAATAAAGTATTGTAACATCTAAGCCAGTGCTTTGGTATTACTGGTACACTTTTCAGTCTGTCAATAGTACTGTAAGCCGACCATTTTTCTTCAATTAGGGACCTCAGGAACACCATTAACTGGAGATGCGTTACTGAAGTTTCACCCTGCTGTGGTTATCAGTGGCGAATCCAGGGGGTCATGACCCCCCTTGGGCTGTGGGGGCACCACCAAAATAAAGCACAAAAATGTGCCGCTATGCGGCACAAATAATTCAGTGTTCTTTGAACCAAGGGCACCACCATACCAGTGAACCAAGGGCAGGGCACCATCGTGACACTAGGCGCCACTGGGGCGAGGGGAGACACCGGGGCACTGTGCCTCCTTGAATCCAGGAGGGAAAACAATGGTCTGGTCCACCATGAAATCAAAATGATTGGTCGCTGGGAGAAGAAAAAATGATGCTAAATTAACATTTCTAAATTTTGAAAAAAAGTCCCTTTATGCCCCCATCCCTTGGGCTATGAAGGGGCACCAACGTGATTTTATACCAGAGGCAACAACATATCATTTGAGTGGACCTGAGGGCCCCCCTGGTCTGATACATATAGATTATGGAACCTTTCAATTTGTTTAGGGCCTAGTTATCCAGACAAATAATAATAATAATAATAATAATAATAATGCAGCTATGCGATGCACATCAGTTTTTTTCCAGTACAAAAGGTATAATATACTGTACACACTGGCGGCCACAGGGGGAGGGAGGATATGGGGGCCATGACCCCACCTTTTGCCTTAAATGGGGGGGGGGGGGACCATCTGTCATATTGACTATAAACCCACAACATTTTAGATGTTACAAAACTTAACTATTTGATCACTATGCATCTTTCAAGACACTATTATGTATCTCTTGTTATTAAGAATGTATCTTACCTAACAATGTTGAAACAAATATTTCCAGAAGCTGTCATGACTGATCGTCGACCACGATAGTCGCCATATCTACGCGCAGAGATGTATTGATGCAGGAAGATACACATGAAAAATAAGGATCGTCCATGTCATTGGAACGACCGTATATTTTATGAGTGAAAATGCAGCAGAATAATAACCTAACCCGCCATTAAGTCCGGTTAGGCAGTCTACTAGTCCATTCCAATTAAGTCTGGTTGAGCAGCCTACTAGTCTGTTCCAAAGAAGTCTGGTCAAGCAGACTAGTCTGTTCCAATTAAGTCCAGTTGAGCGGTCTACTAGTCTGTTCTAATTAAGTCCGGTTAAGCAGGCTACTAGTCGGTTCCACCTAATCCTACAGCGTAAATAAGTTCTGTGACATAGCCAGGCCGTCGTGAATGCTGTCTATACTTGTATCAAGGTCAGTTATGGTCAGCTGGCATGTGAACAAAGTTTGGCAATGGAGGCGACAGAAGCGGTGATATTAATTATAGAAGTTAAAGTTAGTTATAGTACAAAATGTCCTTGGGAAGACATCCATAGTTACTAAACATGATATTTGCTATTAATTGGGAGGTATATTATGGGGATAACTAATAGTGGGTTTATGGCTAAAATCACCAAAACATCTTTTGAAACCACCTTTTTGCTCCAGACATTTCCTAGTTTTGACCCTGCATGCTGAGTGCTGTTCGTCGTTGCGGCCCCTCAGCCAAAAAAGCGGAGCTAAATCATCCGCCAATCAGAGAACTGGGTCTGGAGGTGTGAAGTCATACTTTCTGCGGCTCAGTTGCTCGGGAGAAACTGCAAAACAACATAAAAGGCACACGTCCAACAACAGTTGCACAATGTTTTGTTGATATCACAGCTCACTGGTGGTTTGACCAAGAATGACAACTTGCAGTGACTCATAGATGTTCATATAGTTGAGTGGCTTTGGAAAACATTCAGGGTTTCCATGAAAACTGACTATTTGTTGCCACCGTTAAACGCACCATCTATCGGACGCCATCAGCAGTGCAAAAGTGTTCAAGTAGTTCAAATCAGGCCCTGCCTTTTTGGCTGTGGCGGCTGCAGACCCCTTGAAACAAGACTGGCAAAAATTAGTTCTCCATCCTGCTCAAAACTGAAAATTTTGGTGCCACTTTGTGGCACAATCATAGCTAATTGCATGCATAAGATTTACTGCTTGCAAAAACACCTAACCCCCCGTCACAAACCTAAACTTCCCTATTGGTCAATTCATCAGTCGTCTGGGGCAGACTACAAATATATTATAGCACCATCTACAGCACTTTAAATGATAGAAAGGGAACAACTGATATCCCAAATACCTATAGCAAACAAGTCTTAACAAAAATGCTGAAATAGGGGCACCCTCAAAATACAGTGGACCAAATCTGTGAGTCTTCAGATTTGGGTATAAGTAAGCACCAATGCAATTGATGACCCATTGAAGATTTTCTGGATCCACCCCTGGTGGTTATGGCATGTTCGAAAGTTAGAATGTACCAAAATTGATCTAAATTTAGATCAAATGTCCTTATATGGGCATTGCTCCGCCTATTTCGACCTATTTATTGATCTGCTCCACTCAGTTCGACCAAATGAACTTAGTGAACAAACTTCAGAGCACCAATACACCACCAAAACCAAGAAATGTATGATATCAAGGTATGTGAAACCACGTCAGTTCACTCTTTAAGCCACGATTATTCACAAATACTTGGAATGCAAGTGGCGACCACGCCACGTGGGCATGCCCAGACAAATCGATGAGAGAAAGCCAAAATACGTATCTAGGGGCATGTAAGAGATATATAGAAAATATAGAATTAGTCATGAAAAGAGGAGAAAGCAAATACTTACAGAAATTTCGGCCCGAAAATAGCGCCCAGTAATTTGCACGCCGGAAAACAAAGATGGCGGTAGCGTAACACTACCGGTAAGCGTCTCTGTCGGGAACTAAGATCGTGAAGGATTTTGTGCCGACCATAGATTAACACGGAAAATAAAATAATTTCCACCAAAATTGACGTATACGACTAATAAGGTAGCACAAAAAAAAGTTGACATTCCAATGTCATCTAATAAAATTTAAATTCAGTGTCATAATGTAAAACTATCAAATATTTAACTTTCCAGCTGCACATTAGACGCGTAATTTTTTGGTAGACAAAGAAACGCCACATCTAGCGATAACTGCAGTGACTGGCAACAGTCTGGCAGCCTGACGATATTTCCGCTACATAGCCGGGCTAGATCAAGGCCATAGAGAGTGAGCTAGATGTGCAGGGGCTCCGCCACAGGTGGGGGGGGGGGGGATGGGGGACGTGTCACCCCCAAATTTTCGGATTTTTAACATTACGCCTATGGGCGTTGCATGGAAAGAATCGACTTCAGAATGCTTCTTTCCCCTCCCCCCCCCCATTTTTGGAACGTGGCGGAGTTGGCACAGTGCCTCCACAGCAGAGTTCGTCATGGGCCGGGCTTGGGCTGGGACATGGGCCGGGCCTGGGCTGGGCCTGGGCCGGGCCTCAACTTTAACCCGCGCACTGCACGGGGTTTGCACCGAACACGAACTGCAGGGGGTTGATTTCCGCCCCCCCCCCCCCCCACCGTGATATCTCGAAAACTACGCTACG
This sequence comes from Chirona hameri, assembly GCA_036785665.1. Taxonomy (NCBI): domain Eukaryota; kingdom Metazoa; phylum Arthropoda; class Thecostraca; order Balanomorpha; family Balanidae; genus Chirona; species Chirona hameri. Next base: position 14,812 of record JAXIVJ010005079.1, on the reverse strand, counting down.
TAGAGACAAGTGGAAAACGTCATTTGATAGCTTGATACAAGTTCTATCGAAAGTATTTCAGTATTTTTTAAGTCAGATCAAAATTGAGGTCACCAGATGTCATCAAAGGTCAAATTTGCATTTTGTCCCTGTTTTAGGACTTCGCTCCAGATATTCCCATATATCTCGAAAACTATGCTAGTTAGAAACAAACGGAAAAAAGAAATCGCCAGCCAGTGCAATTTTCAATCGACAAGGTGTCCTCAAATTTGATCTTAGGTCAACATTTGAGGCTCCAAAGGTTAAAAAAACTTCTTTTTTTTGCCAAATCGTTTTTGGCTATTAACTTTTTACTTAATAAAGATAACGAAAAACTGTTTACGCGATTGTGTTTATCTCGTCAAGGCGCTTTGAATTATATATATGGTAACTTGTTAAGGTCAACTTAAAAATTTCACCTCAGTGCAAGGTCAAGTGTAGGATATTCTTGATGATCCAAGTGTAAGTTTTGTTCAGTGACCCCTATGGGGTCATTTTAGGTCATCCGAGGTCACCATCACTTTTTTTTGGCAATAACTCCCGACATAATAAAGATAGAAAAGTAAAACAGACGGAAATGTTTTTTCTCTCGTCGAGACACGTCTTCCTATGTGCAACATGCCCTGCTTGGGACATGCCCTAGCAGGGCCCTGCATGTCCCAAGCAGGGCATGTTGCATATAGGAAGACGTGTCTCGACGAGAAAAAAAACATTTCCGTCTGTTTTACTTTTCTATCTTTATTATGTCGGGAGTTATTGCCAAAAAAAGTGATGGTGACCTCGGATGACCTAAAATGACCTCATAGGGGTCACTGAACAAAACTTACACTTGGATCATCAAGAATATCCTATAATAACATGATCCAGAAGTAATTGGACTAATATCATGCATATCCTTGAAATAGGAAGCATTTGTATATTTCCCCATTTACTTATTATGGGGAGGTTACGAAATTGGCCTGACCTTAGGTCACCGATATCAAAATTCCGAGATAAACGAATTGTAAGTACTTATGCCCTCATGACATCATGTGACACCGGCAGTTGGTCATCATGTAAGTTTCAAAGTGATCGGTGAAAAACTCTGGCTTTGACATAACTGCAAAACATTTTTGGAGGTAGGGTCACAGGTCACTTGACCTGGTCTGGTGACCTGACCTGAGATGACCCGATGTTATTTTTTTTAGAATGTGCGCAATTGATGTCCTAACAGGTGTGTCAAAACCCGGCGGCGCTGCGCGCCGCCGTTTTTTCGCTATCTGCGAACAACCTGAGGGGGGGGGGGGGGGGGGGATCACCCCCTGCAGCGCGCCAGTTCACCTTCAACATGGGATTTTGAACTGAAATAGCAGTTTTGTAGCCCGTGTTGAGAAATCCTTATCTGCAACGTTTCTTGGCTGAAAAGACTCTCCAGCCGAAGATATTTGACTTTTTGGCGAAGGAATGCGGCGTATATATGATATACCGTACCGTCTGAGAGTGTCAGCACTGGTCTGAGCATGCGCAGACCAATAACGCACACCATAACATTAATAATTTACGACCTTTTGTCCTGAATTGACGCGATGTAGGACCATTTTTGTAAAGAAAAAAGAAACTGTATTAAAAATATAATACAATCGTGTTCTGAAAAATGTTCCGAAGGTGAACTATTTCCTTTAAAGGAAATAGTTCACCTTCGGATTTTTTTTTTCAGAACACGATTTTATTATATTTTTAATACAGTTTCTTTTTTTCTTTTCAAAAATGGTCCTACATCGCGCCAATTCAGGACGGAAGGTCGTAAATTAGTAATGTTATGGTGTGCGTTATTGGTCTGCGCATGCTCAGACCAGTGCTGGCACTCTCAGACGGTACGGTATATCATATATGCGCCGCATTCTTTCGCCAAAAAGTCAAATATCTTCGGCTGGAGAGTCTTTTCAGCCGAGAAAAGTTGCAGATAAGGATTTCTCAACACGGGCTACAAAACTGCTATTTCAGTTCAAAATCCCATGTTGAAGGTGAACTATTTCCTTTAATTAAGGGTATCACTGGGCTCTAGATGGGTCTGGGCCTGACAATTTTGAAGTAATGTGCACGTCGCACAAGCTCAGGTCAGAGATAAAAATATTTTAACCAGCAGTTCACTTACACAGCACTACACTGTTGCTGTGGCTGTGTGTGTGTTTTTTTTTGTGTTAGCATAGTTGGTTCATTGTTTCGCATTTATAGTATACAAGTAAATATGCTAGGATATAATGATTGCAAATTTTGTGAACATAATGATATGCCTAATCTGAACGGGCCGGACTGGGCCTGGGCCTCATTATTATGAATTTGACCGGCCTGGTCCGGGCCTGGGCTTGGTGTTCATGGGCCTGGGCCGAGCCGGGCTGGGGGTTGGTGGGGCCCACCAACTCCCAGCCCGGCTCGGCTGGGGGTTGGTGGGCCCCACCAACCCCCACCAAGCCCGTGACGAACACTGCACTACAGCAATGTTCCGCTGTAGCTCAATGGTAAGACGGTTCGAATGGAGGGTGGCCGGTTCGAATCCCGGGGACGGTCCGGGGGAGCTTTTTAGCCATAATGGCTACGAGCGAACTTAGGGTTCGTCCCGATCGGACTTAATGGCAGGGGCGGCGCCACGGATTTTTGTCAGGGGGGCAAGTCGAAATTTAGGGGGCCTCCATTTGAGAGGGGGCCTCTATTTGAGGGGGTCTCCATGTGAAAAAGGGCCTTTGACATCCATAGGGCTCCTCCCACCTTCCCTCTGGCTTCCAGTCCAGTGGCGTACCCAGGATTTACTCCAGGAGGGGGCAATTTTTTTTATCAGGGGGCATAAAGTACCCCTACCAAAAAAACTCACCGGATTTGGCCCACTATATTTTTAAAAGGGCATATTTTCACAATTTTTCTCTTAAAAAAATCAAAAAAATCATTCATTTTTTCGACCAAAGGGGGCACGTACAGACCTTCAGGGGGGGGGGGGGGCAATTGCCCCGTTTGCCCCCCCTCCTTGTGTACGCCTATGCTTCCAGAGGGTCTGGACTTCAGGTGCACCACTGACCTCCATAAGACCCCCTCTGGCCTACAGGGGACCAGGGGCGTAGACAGGATTTCTTCTAAGAGCGGAATGGGATCAGAGGGACCCTCGTAGCCGAGGGAGGCCCACATAATTGCAATAGTACAGTATGTTGTACAGGGGCGTAGGGAGAATTTCGCCCAGGGGGGGATGGGACCAGAGGGGCCCTCGCAGCCAAGGGGGGCCCACATCACTCAAACAGTACAGTGCGTTGTATGTTGTAAAACAACGACAAATAAGATTTCGACAACGAAAAACAAGTGTATTTTTTCATTTTTGGAAGTGAAAAACACACAATTTAGAAAATCCGAGATAGTCATTTTTAATATTTTGTCATTTCCTTTTTTCAACTTTTTATTTGCAATTTTCGTCAAAACTCGAATTTCTATGATTTTTTCAAGCATGTATTGTTTTTCCACCAAAATTACATGACATGACGTGATTAAAACGCCATTATCTCCGAAAGTGATCCACCATTTTCATTGAAATGTTGTGATAAGACGTAGAATTGATGCAGCATAAGGTACTGAAGGATTGACGTCGATATCTATAATTGCTTCCAAGTTATTGAGAAAATCCGGGAGGGGGAGGGCAGATTCTGCCACCTCCAGCGGGACACGTGTGTACAGTTAGCAGCAGTTCGATATTCGGATATTCAGCAGATATTCGGAAATCGACGACCCCTTCGATTTCAATCAAATTTTGCACAAAGGTAGCCAATGACCTCCTAAACATCACCCTAAAAGGATTTTGCGATGCATCCTATAGTAAGGCCTCTAGAGGCCAAATAGGGTTCATGGGGAAAATCGACGACCCCTTCGATTTCACTCAAATTTTGCACACAGGTAGCCAATGGCCTCCTGCACATTTCCCTAGAAGACTTTTGCGATGCATCCCAAAGTTAAACGTCTAGAGGCCAATATAGAGGCCTGGGCAGATATTTGACAAATCAACGACCCCTTCGATTTCGCTCAAATTTGGTGCAAATGTACCAAATGACCACCCAACATCAACACCAAAAGGGTTGTACGATGCATCCCATAGTTAAGCGTCTAGAGGTCAAAAAAGATGTCTGGGCAGATATTCGAAAAATCGACGACCCCTTCGATTTCGCTCAAATTTCGTGCAAATGTACCAAATGACCACCCAACATCAACACCAAAAGGGTTGTACGATGCATCCCATAGTTAAGCGTCTAGAGGTCAAAATAGACGTCTGGGCCAATATTAGAAAAATCGACGATCCCTTCGATTTCGCTGAAATTTCGTGCAAATGTACCAAATTACCACTCAACATCAACACCAAAAGGGTTGTACGATGCATCCCATAGTTAAAGGAAATAGTTCACCTTCAACATTAGTTTTAAACTGAGATAGCAGTTGTGTAGCCCGTGTTGGGAAACCCTTATATGCAAGTTTTATTGACTGAAAAGACTCCAGCCGAATATATTTGAGTTTTTGGCGAAGGAATGTGGTGCTGGCGAAAGAATGTTGTACTGGTTCTAGCCCGGGCAGAGGCTATACCATCAGCCAATCAGCTTGCAGCTGGTGCTAGCAAGCGATCGCCGGCCGCCGGTTGGCACATCTCCAATGCGAGTCTATCTTTACGCGACTACTTTCGAATCTGATTGGCTGAACCATTGTTTACATTCGCGTGACGTCAGGACTCTGACTCAGAGAGTATGCATATAGTTTTCATAAACAATACAAATTTACGGCCTTCTGTCCTGAATCGGCGCGATATAAGGCCATTTTTGACAATATAAAAATAAATTGTATTAAACAATATAATCAAATCGTGTTGGGTAAAAAATTTCCAACGTGAACTATTTCCTTTAAGCGTTTTCCTTTTCCTTTAAGCGTTTTCCTTAAGGTCAAAATAGACGTCTGGGCAGATATTCGAAAAATCGACGACCCCTTCGATTTCGCTGAAATTTCGTGCAAATGTACCAAATGACCACCCAATATCAACACCAAAAGGGTTGTACGATGCATCCCATAGCTAAGCGTCTAGAGGTCAAAATAGACGTCTGGGCAGATATTCCAAAAATCGACGATTTCGCTCAAATTTTACACATAGGTAGCCAATGGCTACCTAAACATCGCCCTATAAGTATTTTGCGATGCATCCCTTAGAGGTCATAGAGGCGTCTAGAGGTCAAAATAGACGTCTGGGCAGATATTCGAAAAATCGACGACCCCTTCGATTTCACTCAAATTTCGTCTATTTTGACCTCTAGACGCTTAACTATGGGATGCATCGTACAACCCTTTTGGTGTTGATGTTGAATGGTCATTTGGTACATTTGCACGAAATTTCAGCGAAATCGAAGGGGTCGTCGATTTTTCGAATATCGGCCCAGACGTCTATTTTGACCTCTAGACGCTTAACTATGGAATGCATCGTACAACCCTTTTGGGGTTGATGTTGGGTGGTCATTTGGTACATTTGCACGAAATGTGAGTGAAATCGAAGGGGTCGTCGATTTTTCGAATATCTGCCCAGACGTCTATTTTGACCTCTAGACGCTTAACTATGGGATGCATCGTACAACCCTTTTGTTGTTGATGTTGGGTGGTCATTTGGTACATTTTCACGAAATTTGAGCGAAATCGAAGGGGTCGTCGATTTTTCGAATATCTGCACAGACGTCTATTTTGACCTCTAGACTCTTAACTATGGAATGCATCGTACAACCCTTTTGGTGTTGCTGTTGGGTTGTCATTTGGTACATTTGCACGAAATTTGAGCGAAATCGAAGGGTTCGTCGATTTTTCGAATATCTGCCCAGACGTCTATTTTGACCTCTAGACGCTTAACTATGGAATGCATCGTACAACCCTTTTGGGGTTGATGTTGGGTGGTCATTTGGTACATTTGCACGAAATTTGAGTGAAATCGAAGGGGTCGTCGATTTTTCGAATATCTGCCCAGACGTCTATTTTGACCTCTAGACGCTTAACTATGGGATGCATCGTACAACCCTTTTGGTGTTGATGTTGGGTGGTCATTTGGTACATTTGCACGAAATTTGAGAGAAATCGAAGGGGTCGTCGATTTTGCGAATATCTGCCCAAACGTCTATTTTGACCTCTAGACACTTAACTATGGGATGCATCGTACAACCCTTTTGGTGTTGATGTTGGGTGGTCATTTGGTACATTTGCACCGAAGTTGAGCGAAATCGAAGGGGTCGTCGATTTTTTTAATATCTACCCAGGCCTCTATATTGGCCTCTAGACGCTTAACTATGGGATGCATCGCAAAAGCCTTCTAGGGGGATGTTCAGGAGGCCATTGGCTACCTGTGTGCAACATTTAAGCGAAATCAAAGGGGTCGTCGATTTTCCCCTATTTGGCCTCTGGAGGCCTTGCTATGGGATGCATCGCAAAATTCTTCTAGGGAGATGTTTAGGAGGTCATTGGCTACCTGTGTGCAAAATTTGAGCGAAATCGAAGGGGTCGTCGATTTCCGAATATCTGCTGAATATCCGAATATCGAACTGCTGCTAACTTTACACACGTCAGCGGGACGCGGGTTAAAGGAAATAGTTCACCTTCAACATTAGTTTTAAACTGAGATAGCAGTTTTGTAGCCCGTGTTGGGAAACCCTGCAAGCTTTCAAGCTGCAAGCTTGCAAGCTTTGAACTGCAAGTTTTCTTGACTGAAAAGACTTTCCAGCCGAATATATTTGATTTTTTAGCGAAGGAATGCGGTGCTGACCAAAGAATGTTGTACTGGTTCTAGCCCGGGCAGAGGCTATAACATCAGCCAATCAGCTTGCAGCTGGTGCTAGCAAGCGAACCGCCGGCCGCCGGTTGGCACATCTCCAATGCGAGTCTATCTTTACGCGACTACTTTCGAATCTGATTGGCTGAACCATTTTGTTTATATTCGCGTGACGTCAGGACTCTGACTCAGAGAGTATGCATATAGTTTTGATAAACAATAAAAATGTACGACCTTATGTCCTGAATCAGCGCGATATAAGGCCACGTTTGACAATATAAAAGAAATTGTATTAAACAATATAATCAAATCGTGTTTGGTAAACAATTTCCAAGGCGAACTATTTCCTTTGCAAATATTATCCTTAATCTTCTTCAATTCGGATTCAGGAAACAACACAGTACGTACATGCCGATTGTTCAAATGTACGATGAAGTTTACAAAAATATCTAAAAAATAACGAAATAACATGCTCCACCTTGATTTACAGAAAGCTTTGGATACAGTTTGCTTGGCAATTCTCTTGAAAACATACACCGCATTGTGATACGATGGATTTCTACAACACGATGGAGTCATATATTAATCAGAGGCATAAAATGGCAATAATAGATAAGGTTGCATCTAAGAAACAAATGATGAAAATTGGCGTCCCACAGGTTCAATTTTAGGTCCTCTTTTATTTATTCTCTATATTAATGACATCAGCAATACAACAGAAATAGGCACCTTTTACTTATTTCTGATAATATACGGCAATTCAGTGGCGCACGCATTCTATTTCGGGGGGGGGGAGCCCTAAAAGCGGGCCCCCTTGTGTACGGGCCCCCACCTTTTTAATAGAAAACTTCGCGGATTTCGGTCACTTGTTTTTTAGCGAGTCACCTACAGCATGGGATCTGAGACATGATAATTATCTTGCCAATGTCGTGTAAGGTGACTGCGTGTGCTACTGATGTGCGCTACAACTGCCGAGAGTTGACGAAATGAGGTCAATGACACCACGCAGTAGTGGTGAACCGATACGGTATTTTCGTAGGTGGTATGTGTGATCAGTTGGCGTGATACATAGCTGATTTTTACAACATACAGTATCGCAACAAATGTGGAGACGGTCTCGCGCATGACTTGGGAAGACATAACCAACGGATCCAGGGTCTGGTGTCAACCAGTTTCTGCATAGCTGTCTGGAAGCTGCGCACAGGCTTTCTGAAGTTTGGTCAAAATGAGAGAAGCACGGGGAACAGATCAGAACAGATCCCTACCAGAAACGGGCCCGTATCAAGAATATGCAAGGCTGGGTCCTGTTGTGACCGAGCCCTCGTCCTGGCCGGGCCCAATATCACGCCTTTGTCAGCACCTCGATCGAACCTGACCAAGACCGGACCCCTACCAGAAACGGGCCCGTATCAAGAATATGTGAGGACCGGACCCTGTTGTTACCGGGCCCTCGTCCTGACTGGGTCACATGCCACGCCTTTGCTAGCACAGGGCCTTGCTTCGATCGGGCCTGAACAAGACCAGGCCCTTACCAGAAGCGGGCCCGTATCAAGAATATGAAGGAACCGGGCCCTATTGTGACCGGGCCCTCGTTCTGACCGGACCCCCATATCACGCCTTTGCCAACAGCGGGCCCCTGCCTCGATCGGGCCTGACCAAAACCGGACTCCTACCCGAAGCGGGCCCGCATCAAGAATCTCCAAGGACCGGACCCTGTTGTGACCGGGCTCTCGTCCTGACCGGGCACCATAACACGCCTTTGCCAGCACCGGGCCCCTGCCTCGATCGGGCCTGACTAAGAACTGGCCCGTATAAATAATTTGCAAGGACCGGGCGCTGTTGTGACGGGGCCCTCGACCTGACTGGGGCCCCATATCACGCCTCTACCAGCACCGGGGCTTTGCCTTGATCGGGCCCCTACCAGTAACAGGCCCATATCAAGCATTTGCAAGGAGCGGGCCTTCTCCTGACCGGTCCCCATATCACGCCTTTGCTAGCACCGATCCCCTGCTTCGATCGGGCCCCTACCAGGAACGGGCCCGTATCAATAATTTGCAAGGACCGGGCCCTGCTGTGACCGGGCCCTCGACCTGACCGGGCCCCATATCACGCCTCTGCCAGCACCGGGGCCCTGTCTTGAGCGGGCCCCTACCAGGAACGGGCCCCTATCAGGACGGGACCCGTAGACAATAATATGCAAGGACCGGACCCTGTTGTGACCGGGCCCTCGTCCTGACCGGGCCCCATGCCACGCCTTTGCCAGCACCGGGCCCCTGCCTCGATCGGGCCTGACCAAGACCGGGTCCCTGCCAGGTATGGGACAGAATACGGGTCCTTTTGATGCGGGCCCCCTCATAAATTTCGGGGGGGGGGGGGGGGGTCAGCTGACCCCTTTGACCCCCCCTCCCCCTGCGTGCGCCACTGCGGCAATTTGTATTCAAGCGAGAAATGTTGAAGAGCTGCAAATCAAGATTAATGAATGAATTCCAAAAATAACGAGTTGTTCCATGTAAATATATTATCAAACAATTTGCATCAAAGACAAATTACCAAAACCTGTTCAAGATCAGTGACGTGACAAGATCTTGACATAGTATTAATTTTTATTTATTTTATAAATTTAGTCCGAATGTTTTTGAATGGATGGATTTCCGAGGTCAGGCCCCGCGCTAAGCATAGCTTGTTGCGCAGGCCCTGACCCCACCACCCGATCAAGCAATTCCTGGCGTCCGGCAGAATTTAGAAGCGAAAGTTTTACGTGCCCGACACACCTGGACACGGCCCGCCCCGCCCTCTGACGTCACATGACCTTGAGTGCGACCGTTGCCACCGGCCACAGGCCATCCCAGTCAGGGGCAAATAGCGAGCGCCGAAGCGACTCGAACCCGGGCTGCCACTACCGGGTGAGGTCAGAAGTCTGGCGCTCTCCCAACTGAGCTACAGGGCGGACTAAATACACCAATCACGATAAACCCATGCATTAAATACTTAGGAGTTCTTCTAGATGAAAATCGTAAATGGAATAGTCATATAAATAGGGTAATATGTGTGATAAGCCGTAATATATAGGAGTTATCGGAATATCCAAGCTTTATTTATTCTCACAGCAACTTATATTGCAGTACAATGCATTAATTCCGCCCCATCTAAATTATTGTGCAGTGATCTGGATTCTGGGGTAGGAATTATGACACTAACATTAACAAGCCTTCGATAGTGCGGAAACGAGCGATTTGTCCGCCCCTGTAGCTCAGTGGGAGAGCGCTGGGCTTCTAACCTTTCCTGGTAGTGGCAGCCCGAGTTCGAGTCAAAGTCAAAACCTACATTACCAAAGCCTTGTACTCCTCTCAGACGTTACTAGCATACACTGAAAAACAATGATAACTTCCACTGGTCTTCCTTCGAGAGCCTCACCGGCGCTCGACCGGCAGACCACCTCTACCACCACAGGACCCTCTAAAGGCCAGCATAGATTCCTCTACAGATCGGCAGGGGCCTCTAAAGGCCGGCAGATGGTCATCTGCAGATCGACAGGGCCCTCTAAAGGACGGCAGAGGGCCCTCTACGCTCACTCTACATATTGGCTGGGACACTCTGAAGATCGGCAGAGTCCCTAAAGACTGGAAGAGGGCCCTCTACAGGTCGGCAGGGCCCTCTAAATGCCGGAAGAGGCCCTCTACGGATTGGTAGGGCGATCTACAGATCGGCAGGGCCCTCTAAAGACCGGCAGAGGGCCCTCTCCAGATCGGCAGGGACCCTCTCCAGATCGGCAGGGCCCTATGAAGGCCGGCAGAGGGCCCTCTACAACCGGAAGGGCCCCTCTAAATGCCGACAGTGGCCCTCTGCAGATCGGTAGGGCCCTTTTTAAAGCTGGTAAATGGCTCTATCCACTCTGGCTGGGGCCCCTTTTGCACGGTTTTACATATACATGCCTTTAACAGACCATCAAGTGTTGTTATTTATTCGTGTTACGATTTTTTTATCGGTTCGTGGGCGTTCTTTTATGCGACGTAAGGCGTTTTGCGGGCGCCTGACACCATCAAAACCACTGGGGCCTTCGGCCCCAGGGGACCCTCGCTCGGTCGCCAGAGGGGCCCCCTGGCCTCCAGGGGGCCATGGCCCCCTTGCCCCCCCTTGCCTACGCCCTTGATGTTGTATGTGGTGACAAATAACTTTCAACAACGATTTTTTTTTGGGGAGTCAAAACTCAAAATTTTGCAAATCCGCGATAGTTACTTCAATATATTGTTATTTCCTTTCTTTCGGCTTTTTTATTTGCAATTTGCTTCAAAACTAGATTGTCTACGATTTTTCAAACATGCATGACATGCAACAAACAAACATGTTTTTCCACCAAAAAAATGACATGGCATGACGTGATTAAAACGTCATTATCTCCCAAAGTACAAACGATTTTCATTGAAATGTTGTGATAAGACGAATAATGGATGCAGCATAGGGTACTGAAAGGTTGACGTCGATATCTATCATTGTTTTCAAGTTATTGAGAAAATCAGGGAGGGGGGGGGGGGGGGGCAGATTCCGGCATCTCCAACGGGGCGCGGGTTAGTCAAAATAATATCCTGAATCTTCTTCCATTCGGATTGAGAAAACAACCCAGAACGTACCTGGCCAATTGTGCACATGTACGATGAAGTTACAAAATCTCTACAAAATAACGAAATAACATGCTTCTTAAATCTTGATTTACAGAAAGCTTTGGATACCGTTTGCTTATAAATATTCTTGAAAAAATACACCACATTGTGATACCAGGGGTTTCTACAACACGATAGAATCATGTCAGTCATCAGTCATCAGACGCCCTGGAGCGCCTCTGATAATTACACGCCCTGGTGGGGAGGGGGGCGGATTCCGCCCCCCCCCCCCTAAGATCTCGAAAACCACGCAACGTAGCGACAAGCGGAAAACGGCATTAGATAGCTCGAGACAAGCTCTATGGAAGGTATAGCAGTTTTTTTTAGGTCAGGTCAATATTGAGGTCTCCAGAGCCGTGGCGGCGGAGGAGGGGGCAGGGGGGGGGGAGCAGTTGCCCCCCCCCCCCCCTCCCCCAAATCAACCGAGGGCGCTTTGTGTTTGGCAGGGGTTGCGGATTCCAAGGGAAAACCAAGGCCATGGGAAGCCAAGGGGCCTCTGGCCGCCTGAGGGGGGCGCTCTGGCCACCTGAGGGGGCACTCAGGCCGCCTGAGGAGGCGCTCTGGCAGCCTGAGGGGGCACTCTGGCCACTCGAAGGGGCGCTCTTGCCGCTTGAGGGGGCGCTCCGGCTGCCTGAGGTGGCGCTCTGTCCATCTGAGGGGGCACTCTGGCCGCCTGAGGGGCGCTCTGGCCGCCTGAGGGGGCGCTCTGTCCATCTGAGGGGGCACTCTGGCCGCCTGAATGGACGCTCTGGTCGCCTGAGGGGATGCTCTGGCCGCCTGAGGGGGCGCTCTGGCAGTGGCGGTGGAAGAGGGAGGGGCAGCGGGAGAAGGCAGTTGCCCCCCAAACTCAGCCGAGGGGCGCTTTGTGTTTGGCAGGGGCTGCTGGCTTGAGAGGGGGCGCTCTGGCCACCTGAGAAGGGGCGCTCTGGCCGCCTGAGAAAGGGCGCTCGGGCCGCCTGAGAGGGGGCCCTCTGGCTGCTTGCAAGGGGTGCTCTGGCTGCCTGAGAGGGGGCGCTCTGGCCGCCTGAGTGGGGGCGCTCTGGTCGCCTGAGAGGGGCGCTCTGTCCGCCTGAGGGGACTCTTTGGCCACCTGAGGGGCGCTCTGGCCGCCTGTGTTTCAAGGCCTCATCTTACATGGATTTGAAAGGAAATGGTATCCGTTCACGAAAACACATGCTAATTTGGATCAAGCAATATGCCAAACGTTTATATTTGATACACAAAAGCGTATACTTCAACAGACCATAATTTAGCAGACTTGTAAATCGTGAGGTAGAATCAAGGTCGATTGAAACCCTGGTGGATCGTTAGATACAAATATATTATTAAATGATCAGCAAGGCAAGAAGACATTCCCTTTCGTTAGACAACACGGTTGTTTATATCTATGCGAAGCTAAAGTTTCATCCGATTCTATCCAGTTTATGAAACCCTTGTTTATGTTCCACTTCAAATTTTCTGTGATGTTTCACGCATCCCGATTTCAAAACCAGGATGAACCATAAAATATGTTACAAGCGCTTTGTGAAAACAAAATTGGATCCGTTAGAATGATTTTGTTAAGAACGTTTTTCTTTTTTTGTCAGCGTTCGTACGTGTTGTTGGAACGTCTTTTCATCCGTATATTTTTGGGATCCGTTAGAACAGATTCATTAGAACATTTTTTTTGCAGCTTTCGATCGTGTTGTTGGCACGGCTTTTCTTCGTATATTTTGACAATGCAAGGGGCGGGGCCGATGGGGCCGCATTTGGAAGCGTTTGTACGTGGATCCGTTGGAACGTTTTTCTTCTCTCGTTGGAACGTTTTTTTCAGTGTTCGTACGTGTTGTTACTTGTTGGAACGTTTTTTCTCCGTATTTTTGACAATTGCAAGGGGAGGGGCCGCGCAAATACATCGAACAACTTATTTACTACTTAGCTACGAGATGGTCTGGGGGTCCGGGGGTGGAGACAGCCCCCTCCCCGTATGTCACAGCGCAGGGAGCGAATGCGAGCGTTCTAAACGTGGGTCCCTGTGGCCGTAATTACTGTAAAGTTGAGGTCAGGTTCGATTAGGTTATAACAATTTTGCAATTACAATTTTGTAATCACAATTTGGAATTCCATTTTCCCCATATTTTAATAGCATATCGAACCCAGCGAAAATTAGCCTGCCTACACATTGCTATTTATCATAAGGCATATAATGTTTCATCAGAAATCACTCTATCTTTTGCGAATATGTACCAAACTTCTATGAGCAATCTATTCTCATGAAAAAAAGTGCATTGAAATCGGCAGTTTAACTTGGCCCCGGACGGCGAACTATTTAGTGTTCACGACTTATTTTTTTAAAAAAAATCCATCAATTTTCAACAAACAGGTATTTAATATATTACAGTGGACACATGAAACATTTATCTAAACCGTTTATTAATAATCAATCAATAAACGTTTCAGAACAACGTTTCAGAACCATGATGCATTCCGCGGATTAACTTGGCCAAGGATGGCGACGTATTTAGTGTATGCGATTTGTTTCATTGACAGATCAGGGACGTTGTCACGCTTCTTGGAGCACTTACTTCATTGCTGGCCCTATGACTTGTTTACAAATAGCATTTAAAACAGAGATAGTGATGGATTATACCGTTCGTCACCATATGTTAGTACATATTCTTTAATTTCCCATAATGTAATTTTTGCAATAGAAAAATGAAAATGTTGTTATTTCACTTTGAAATTGAGGCACGATCAATTTGAAACCACACATGTGCAGGGGCGGATCCAGGGGGAGACGGGGGGGGGGCAAAGGGGCCATGCCCCCCCAAGGTCCTGATACTATGTTTTGCCCCCTCCCCCAACGGTCGGACGACAGTTGTAAAAATTGCCTTTGCAGCAGTCCAAATCCAGCTATCCAGTGCAAAAACTTGCAAATTTATCGCCGTTTCGCGGCATGACACAATACGCAATTGCTTATACACATTTGGAAAATGGGAAAATAAATTAATTAAGTGTCGGTCAGTCTCTCCTTGGCGGTACCTAATTGCTAGCCCCAGGGCCCATTACCTTCATAAAATATTAACTTTCAAGCGGGCTACATGCTAGTCTGCCGAGTTCCGAAAAAAGGCGACGCGAACGCAAAGACACGGACATCGGCACCCGGAAGCTGCTCCAGCGGTGCCCAGCTTGCTGGACCAAATAACTATTAGTGAGACCAGGCCAGGACCATCTCCCCAACCCATCTCGCCCCAGGCTCCTCCAGATCCACAGGGACCATTTATGTGCGGAAAAGTCGTTCTGCTTTCGGAAAATGAGGAAAAGCAAATGTGTGCGTAATTATGTGCGGTATATATATATATAT